>JANHGC010004590.1:0-14034 GCA_027560395.1 Boaedon fuliginosus | reverse complement strand
AGGACCAGGGGAGACAGGAGAGCATCTTCCAATATTGGAGGGGCTGCCCCAGAGAGGAGGAGGGGGTCAAGCTATTTTCCAAAGCCCCCAAAGGCCAGACATGGAATAATGGATAGAAACTGAACAAGGAGAGATTCAACCTGGAAATAAGGAGGAATTTCCTGACAGTGAGAGCAATCCATCAATGGTACAGAAGTTGCCTTCAGAAGTTGTGGGAGCTTCATCCCTGGAAGCTTTCAAGAAGAGATTGGACTGCCATCTGTCAGAAATCCTGCAGGGTCTCCTGCTTGGGCAGGGGGTTGGACTAGATGACCCACAAGGTCCCTTCCAACTCTGTTCATCTGCATCTGGATTGTCCATCCTTCCTTAAAACATTCTGCTTCACAGTGGCGATAGTTGGGAGGGGGGGGGGAACATTTACATTCAACTTCACACATCAAACGAAGTCATAAAGCGTGTTGGTGGAGTCCAGTGGCTGTGTTTACACAACTTGTTAAGTGAAAACAAAGCATCCAGGATGGCTGAGTTTACACTTTTGTGCTCGACCGACAGGTGGTCCGTTTGTCTGCATTGTGGTTTGTTGTGGGACAAAGACATTGTAATCCGTAAACGCTGATTTAGGGCACGGGGTGACGGAAAGCAGCTGTTTAAAGGTGGATGTCATAGACATATAGAAAAAGCCTTCCGATAACTCTAAAGTTAAATGACACTTGGAATCTTGGGTACACTGCTGAAATTACATTTTGAAAGGAAAGGTTGGATAGAGGTAAAAAGTTGAGCTGCAAAGAAACCGTATCAGAAAAGTTTGTGAAATATATTTCTGAAAGAAGAGAAGAATTTGTAGGTCAGGGTGGAACTGTGGGGTTCTTGGTGGTCTCCAAGCATAGCTGGGTTTTTTTGCAGATGTTTCATGACCCAGTTGGGTAACATCATCAGTGCTGCAAGGAAACAACCAATGAATATAGAAAGCCACGTATTAACAACAGGATTGGATGGGACCATGGAGGTCTTTATTTATTATTTATTTATTTATTTATTTATCAAATTTATACCCCGCCTCTCTTCACCCCTTGCGGGGGAACTTCTAGTCCAACCCCCTGCTCACGCAGGAGATCTTATACCATTCTTTTAATTCATTCTGAAAAAGGTTTTTTTTTCCGGAAGTATGGAAAATTCCTTTACAGAAAGATCCCAATAAATTATTATGACCTTCATCCCAGGTTGGAAAATGGGAGTCTTAAACTACAGGAAGGCAGGAAAAAATATATCCTGAAAAAAGGCAATGGCAAACCACTTCAATAATATTATCCATACAATGACAAGGATGAATTCACCAAAGATTTGAGATGTATAGTCTATCATACATTTTACTAATTTTTTAAATATACAACTTTAAGACAACTGCAAAATCTGTTTAAGCAACAGATTGAATTCAGTGTGTAATTTTGCAGGATTTAATTGGACTATATAGATGCAGACTACCTATTCTAATGAAAACTTATCAACTTCTGAAATATTTTTCTGAAGGAACTTAGCCAGAACTACCTTTCAGAATTGTCTTCATCTTGCAAGATGTTTGAGAGAAGTATCTAAGCATTTAGTGCTGCACTTGACAGAATTAAATCAAAATATGATACTGGTAGGATCAATTCAATTGAGATGGACTATACTTAGAAATAAATAAAAGCTAAATTTTGAAAAATAGCTAAACAACCCAGTGGGCCAGATATAGTTGAATGTAAAAGTCACAAAGGGAAATGCAATTTATGCATTAATTTATGGTAATATTAATGATCATATGCAATTGTGATACTGAAAAAATTGTAAATAACAATATTAAATATTACACTAAATCAAAGAGATGGCCATGAGAAGCTAAAGAGGATTTCAATAAGCTAGTTATATTCCCATCCATTGAATAACGTATGAGAAAGCAAACAATAACAAAATAGTTTTATATATTTCCCACTTGCCTCCATATTTTGTTCAACAATATGGTTTAATTTCATTCAAATATAATTTTCTGTCAATTTCTCTGACAATGTGTATCAACATTGCCCCATCCTGAATAAGGATGTTGAACTGAATTACAGAAGGAAGTAGCAGCCTAAATACAGTATTTAGTAAAACAATTTCTTTTTCTCATTGGGTGCATCCACATTTCTGCATAAATCTGCATGGATAGAATCATGATATAAAACTGCTCTTTAAGAAAAATATTAGTTCCAAGACAAAAATGAATTTAGAAGTTTTGCTATTGCTTCTATTACATTAGCTTTTCACTGATATCCTCTGGAACTACTTAACTAATTAGTGTCAATATACTTTGTTTAAAAGGTGACATTGTGCAAGCAATTTAAGATGAATGATCTTGGACTTTAAGGATATTACCCACAGCTGCCGAGACTTAAGCTGACAGTCCTTTCTCTTTCTCATGTCAGAGCAGATTTAGCTAAAACAACTAGAAGGTCCATGACACCTTTGCTAGCAAATCAGCATCAAGCCAAAAGAACAGAAATGCACAGAGAAGCTAGAATTTGAAGGGATTGGAGGAATCCCTTTAATTTGTAATCCCAAAGCAGAGATATCACCAGAACAGATTAAAGTACACCCAGGATTGCCCAAGCTACTGCATTTTATATATTGTACCTATAAAATACATCCATGACTGCTCAAACCACTGCAGTTATGGCTTCTTGATGCTCTTCAAGGCAATCCCACATAAAGCATATAGACAATAGTCTAAATGGGAAGTAGCTAGATAACTATTATCAATGAGCATGGGGTACTGATCCAGGAAAGGTCACAATTGTTGCCCAAGATGAAACTGGGCAAAGGCCTTTTTTGCTACATTAACCACTTGTCCCCCTAAGCCAGTGGTGTCAAACTATGGCCTGTGGGCCATATGCGTCACACGCTGCCCCCCCACTCCATTTTGGTGAAGGGAGAAAAAGTTGTGATATGTCACATGACAACATGTTGTCACAGGTTTGACGCCCCTGCGCTAAGCAGAGCTATCAATGTTCAAATTGTGGATCATCTCAGTGTGGGGAATACTTGTTCAGAATCAGAGGCAGTAATTTTCTGGTTCATTAGTGCCAAAAACACCCTTTAGGAAAGAGAACCATTGCATGACAGTATCTTCCTATTCCAATCCCTCTGAGACAATCCTATTATTATTTAACTATACCAATTTAAGTCACTAATATTGTCTCTTATGAAGCACAGAACTGTTAGTGTTAAACTTTTCTTGTGTTGCAAGTAGGGTAGCAGAGCAAACAAATGCAGCAGCACGAGTACTTGGGTGTTAGCAATAAGCCCATGAAGCAGATATCACACTGCAGGTTAGCACAGCAAAAACTGTATTGTTCCAATAGCAAAAGTACAATAAGGAAAAACACACGAAGTCCAATATAAGAGTCCAAGATCAAATACAGCAAGATGAGTTGAGTCAAGCAAACAGAGTCCAGAGAAAGTCCAAAAACACAGTCCAGTTAACAGCAATCCAAGATAAGTAAATCAGTAAACAGTGTGGTAGAGTAACAAGCAGTATATCACTCCAGCTACACTCACACCATACGCTGTAACAAACTTATCCTTCATGAAGTCAGGTGAATTATCCAATCAGATAGCTATCCAGTTACCACACTCTGCAATTAACAAACCATTGCTTCTCATAAACCAAACAGCCTTAAAATAATACTGTTACAATATCAGCTTTAACATAACAAATATACTTTAGCTAATATAACAAATATACTTTACTTTACTTGCCTGGCCCAAAAGGTTTGGAGGCTGACCATGCCCCAACAATAGCTGTGAAGCCAAATACGAGTCATCTTTACTCAAAATCTTGCTGCTCTTATTAAATGAGAATATCTTAATTATATAAGAGTGTCCCAACTGTATAAATGGAAAACAAGAAAGATTATACTTTGTTTCTAAAACAAGGGTGTCAAACTCATGGCGTCACAGCGGCATCATGTAACGTATTGCAACTTTTTCCCTTTGCTAAACGAGGCATGGGCATGGCCAATGGGTGACACATCTAGGCCATGAGCTGCAAGTTTGACAGCCCTGTTCTAAAACATCATTGCCCTTTCAGACAATTTTTTTATTTTTGCTTTATTTATTATTTATTAAATTTATACCCTGCCTCTCTTCCCCAATCAAGGGGAAGCACTTTGAATTGTACATTCCAGGAAATTACAGAACCAGAATATAAAATATTGACTGTTCTAAAGAAGTGTCTTTATTCTCTTTAACAGAAATATTTCCTAGAGACCTAAGAATGAAAGACAAATTTTTAAACCATTTAACAGGTAAGCCAAATTTCACATCTGAATTATTGCCTTAATTGTAATCCTTTCTCTTATGGCAGCAATTAAATTAATCTGCTGATTTTCTTCTTTTCCAGGTCACCTTTACTTTGGGCCAAAATGCACTAAACACTTTCACAGACTTTATCACCATACAAGAGATTGCACCATACCTGCATGTAAGTTCTATCATCCATCATTAGAATTACTAATAAATATAGCTTTTTAAAGAATAATCACCCTGTATAATTAAAATGATACAAGAGTTTGTAGAGTTAAAGCCATGAAACAGAGGAATCCTCTCTTGCAATTCCTCAGGGATATCTAATGGTTCTAATTTCTAATTTCATAAACCATCATTTAAAATATATTTGTGCAGGCAGTCAATCTGCTCTTCCATCATATGCCAATTCTTTTTGTTTTAGGATGTCAGTACAGAAACTGAATTTCTTATCACATCAGATAACACAAATTTACAAATTAAACCTGCTTTGTGCTAAAAGCACAAATATACCGCTGAAAAATGCTGGAACTACTGTTTCTAGAAAAGCAGTTATTCAGAGTATAATTTGCTAAGAAAATGAAAAACAACCTACACTATGCTGAAATATTCTGAATTCTGAAAAGACAGTAAAAGAAATGAACTACTATTGGGATCCAAATACTACATTATTAAATGGAAAAAATATATATTTTAGATGATGACAATGATAGTAAAATGATTGGTTACCCCTCGCTGTCAACAACTTTTCTTGAAGGGATCTGTATACCTGCTTAGATATAAAAATTCAAAATTTGTGCCAACTGTTTCAAAGAAAATCAAGATGTCCATATTCTTCTCCTTGAAATTTAGAGAAATGCTAGCAAAAAAGAATACCTTAAAAAAACACCTTATTAGAACTTAGTCATTTAGTACATAGGTTTTGAACTAGGTTTTGAATACATAAACTGCACATTTTTTTCTTCTAAGGTGTAAACAGGAGGTATTATTTCTGCAAATAGATTAACTTTTCCTTATGAATTTATCCCTCTATTGACCACAAATTGACCACAAAATCTCTCACGCATTGTGCCAAATCTGTTAATACCTGTTATTAGAGTAGCTGAAAAACCAATATTTGTTTGTTCAACTAGTCTAAGCCAAAACCAAGGAACCATATTAAGCCTTACTATAATGACCAAATTTATTTAGTCAAATCTAGTCAAAGGGCTTCAAATAAAGAGCCAGCAATTCAACAAAATATATCTGTTTCTTATTTTCCAACAATTTAAACTGAACAAAAATTGATATTTTAAAATAAGTTGACAATTGGGAATTAATTACATTATTACATTTTAGAAAAACTACCGTAGATTCTGGACAAAGTATGTTACTCTATAGCAACGTTTTTCCACTAAGGACTACTTTTCATAGGATTTAAAACCAATCCTGATTGCTAGAGTGAACTTAAATGTTACTTGAGGAACTGAATTACAGAACTAAGCATCCTAAATACTGTACAGTATTTAGTAACAGATTTATTTTTGGCGCTTATTATTGCATCCACATTTCTGCATAAATCTGCATGGGTACAAGCATATAATATAAACTACTCATTAACAAAAACATGCTATTAGTTCATGAGATGAAAATGAATTTACATACTTTGCTACTGCTTCTCTTGTTTTAGCTCCCAGTTTTTTCACTAATATGGTCTGGAACTAATGAGCATCAATATACTTCATTTAAAGGTTGACAATGTGCAAGCAATGTTACATAATTTCAGATTTAAGACTCACTCTATGAGAGACAGGCATAGTTTCTAAGTATGTTAAATAAATAAATAAAATGTGTTTAATGGGATACAGGGCAATTCGCTGAAATGTTTAAAACTTCCTATATTTATGACAACAGAAATTTTAAACATATATAAACTTTCCTTTGAAACAGTAGGTTTTGTTATGGGACATGGGTTTCTGATGGACCAGGTGGTGTGTTTTAAGATGCCAGATTGAGAGCTGCTGTATTAGACCATCTTCACTATCCTTCCTTTTCTACAAGGACTTTCAGCATCTGAGTCCTCCTTTCCTCTTTCTTGCTGCTACCCTGTTAGCAGCTCTTATTCCATATTAGATTGATAGTTAGATGCTTATTAATTTGCCTCATGATTAACCTAAAATTTTATTCACTTTCTTCATAGGCATGGGTAGTTATATAGATAGTTCACTGCAGAAAAATACAAACCAATTTTTCTCATGCAAATGGAAAGTCTTTTCATGGATATTATTAAGTATCCATCATCTTAGTCTGATGAAATACCCATCCATTCAACGTGCCCTATTCCAAATCAGTCTTTATAGGATGACAAACTTATATACCAAACTTCTTAAGATTCTTAAAAACCTAAGCAGCATGTTTAAAATTAGCTCAAGGCCACAAATTCAAACCTACAATACAGTGCTTCAAAATAAATGTTACATTTATATTCCCAGATACAAATTGCATGTTTTAAAAATATAATCCCACCCTCCCTGTAAGAACTTTTTACACTATTTATCTTTCCCTCCCCACCAGATTATAAAAGATGCGCCAGGCTCCTTACTCGGTTGGCAGTAAGTCCAATGTGCACAGAAGGATAAGGTAAGATTATTGAGAGGAAGAATTGCATGTTGTCACTATGTGGATAACAATGACTAATTCATAAGCATTGGCAGAATATCTTTTGGACTGAAATATGCTTGTTTCAAAAAGCGATGCAAATCCTTTCATTTAGTAAAATATTTACCAATAATAAAAACATACCCCCTACTGGAAAGCAATACAGTACACTCAGGCAACTGTGAATTATTCATAGTAGTGTGCAGTTAGTAGTGTATTTTTTAAAAATTCAAACCTAAGAGTTTGGCAGTTCAAACATCACTAGGCTCAAGGTTGACTCAGCCTTCCATCCGTCCGAGGTGGGTAAAATGAGGACCCAAATTGTTTGGGGCATATGCCGACTCTATAGATCGCTTAGAGAGGCCTGTAAAGCACTGTAAAGTGGTATATAAGTCTAAGTGCTATTGCTAATGGGCATAGCTAATTTTCAGGAATTAAATCAACTGCTATTTCTATTTATACTGGATATATTTTTGTCAATATAACAGACATTTTTAATATTAGGTATGTGTAGAAGACAGTACATTACACATGTACACCATTCATGATATACTGTAATGCAGTATGTAAATGTTTCTGCTTTCTTACACATAGAATGAAACAGCATTAAAATGTATTTGCTTATTCAATTGCAATTTGTATCTGAATAACTATACCTGCTTTGCAATACAGTACAGCAATACTGTACAGCAGTACCAGGAACTAGATGCCCCCAAAAGAGAATCACTGAATTATTTTCTCTTTAAATCAATTATTTGATATAAATTTAATACCATTCCTTCTATTTCTAATGTTCAAGTTGTCTATGTTGTGCTTCAGAATACCAATCAGGATCACCCTTGTGAAAAAGAATGTTATTAATAAGTTTGGAACGAAGAAACTGTACAGCAGAGGTGCAAATTGGTGAATGGAACCTGGGAATATTCTACTGTACTTTGTAACATGGATGATCAAGCTTAGATTTTTATATTATGGCTTCTCTCATTTGTCTCAATCCCCACATTCCAATAGGAACTGGAAACAATCTAAATTATTATTTAACAGGATTTATTTAAAATATATGTGGAACATCAGGAAAAGTAGAGTTTAATCTTTTGTGCTTTTGTTTTGCTTCAGATGCTACTATTATCAAAGGAAAAATATATAAAAGAACCAAGAGAAGTGCCTTGGAAACTGACAGGGAAATTGAACTTAGCATTTTTGTAATATATGGATTATGAACCAGAGATTTATTTTTGGAAATTGATGGACTACTTCTCATAAAACTTTAAAAAATGTGTTTTGTATCCCATCATCACTGTTTACAGATGCATTCTTTTTAGTGAAAAACTACCAAAAGTTTAATTACTTGTTACATGTTTTATGCTTTAAAGTTGCTCTACAACAGTTGTGTTGTACTGCCAAAAAATTAACAAGTACCATCTTTTCAAGTATATACATGTTTCCCTTAGGAGACATTACAGCACACTGTCAATGAAACATGCCTGTGGAGGAAGCATTATTTAATATCTTTTTTGCTTATGCAATTGAAAATGTTACATTACAAACTTTTCATAAAGCTGTTACAGTGGTGGTCTACTAGACTGCATGCCATAGGCAAGGAATGAACATGATTTAGGTTGAATTCTGTATCCACTCTAAAGTCACTTCTTTCCTGTATAATAGAAATATACATTCCAGCTAAATGTGCAATATGTACATATTGTAAATTCACAAATATATGTAATAAAATGTTTTGTATATAATCTGGTTCTTTGTGTTTTGGATATTCAAGTTTAGAAGAGTCTTGCATATTCAAGTTTAGAAGAAATTATGCTTGTGAAGCATAGATATCCAACCTGTTGGACTACTATTCCCATTATACTTACCCAATAAATATTCTGGATGGATTTCAAAGTTTACAACTCAATAAATCTGAAGGGTACTAACTGATCTCAATAGTATCATTCCAGCAGTACTTCTCAATATTTGAGGGTTGACAATAAGGACTATGCATTTAAATAATTCTAATAAGAATTAATTTTAATATAACTTGACACTGCAAAGTGATGGCAGTCAATTACCACAGGTGTAACTGAGGGCATGTTTGAAACACTAAACTTGCCATATAGCTCTTTCAGAGTGAAACGCTATTGCCTACTCAATCATACTTTCATCCTTCTCATCCTACCAGTTAACAAGACCAGTTAAATCTAAATTTGCTTCACCTATTTCCATTCCAAAATAAATAACACTGCAATTGGAAGATAGTGTTTTGGCCAAGCTTAGATATGTGAACTGAACAAGAGTTTGTAATCAATGGCCAAAACACCATCTTCCAATTCCAAGATTCTGTGTAATTTGAAAGCGGTGTTATCTATTTTTGAATGGAAGCAGTCAGAATTTTATGTGTATGTGCTGAAGATTCTAATAAAAAATGTAATAACAAGATTTCTCTCCAATTTGATGAGAAATCACTCAATGAGAATTCATTTAAACCCACCGTGGGTCCACTGTGGAGTCAATTAATAGGTATTACCATCCATAATGGTTCTTGGTCAATTGCTTTACTGAGCTCAAGGTACAGCATCCTTGAAAACTACATGATTAAAAAAACAGAATTTAACAAGTCTTATTTTGGACAAGACTACATCATACTACAAACAGCTTCTGTATATTTTTCACAACTGGAATCAGTTTATTTTTAATTAACTATAAACATTTGCTCAGCTTTCCTAATTATGTTTAGATCTTCTGCCCTTAAAAACATACAAAAGATTCAGATAAAATTATAACTGATTAAAGCTTTTTTAAAATAGCCTTAATTTTTTTCAAGTTAAATCAATAGGTGTTTTGTGTGTGTATAAACACTCAGTGCTGGCATCAATTACCTACAAATTGAGACAGCTTAAAAAATACCAAAGACCTGGGGAAAATGTAACTTTCAAAGTCTGTTCAGAGGAATCATTAGTATTTAAGGATATTTGAATAGAGTCTCATGTTTGTTTAAATATATCAAAAGTGAGGAGTTTGCCTGCAATAATCATTAATACCATCAAAATTTGTTCCAATCATTAATTGTAATAAAAATGGTTATGATCAAATCGTTCTAAGTTTAAAAAAAAATTACCAAAACTTGTTGGCTATGAAACACAGATGCCAAATTTTCTGAAAAATCCCTGTGTGTTCAATTAACTTACATAAAATAAGATAAACCTTGTTCAAATATATTGTTCCTTGCTAACAATATATTTTGCTATCAACAGGTCACTTAAGCATAATATACAATCACTCATTTTTAATATCCTTAATGTATAAGAATATAGTCTTATTTTTAAGTGGTAAATCAAGACTTATCATAGAAAGAAACTTTGTAAATGATCAGGACCAGGTTTCATCTCTTTCCATAGATAATTTACAAAATACATTTATAAAGTTACTATCGTAGGTAGATCGTAAAATGAAAATTTTACAAGAAGTAAAATAGCTTTTTCACTATTTTATTTGATCTTGCACATACTAATCACAAGCCTGGAAGTTAATTACGATGGCTGTAAATTTGCTTGAAGTAAAACCTAACATTGATGAAAGCAAAGCAGGTCCTTAACAGTCTGTTTTAATACACCTTGAGCAAAGCATCTTATTAATAGGAATTATGGCTGCTTAAATATGACAAATCCAGAAGGTAATATGAAGCAGCAGCGAAGTCCACTACGAGGTTTCCTCTTTTGGGAAGACTTGAAGAGACACAAAAACCAGCTCTAAAAGAGAAGGGAACAAAATAGTGCTGGCTTGTACTTCCCCATGCAGTGTTTATAAGGACTCTTGGCTAAAAGGGGATTATGGCAACATAATGCAGACAAAATATACTCTGAGTAGAAGATGTAAGTTTTGGCAAACAATTGTATACAACCCTCTGTTATCTTTTAAACAATTAAACACGCAATATTACACTGCATATACTGACAATAATCAGTAGCAATGACTCATAAAATATTTATATAGAATCACTAGTTTATGTCAACATCCTTCAGCATGGGCTTTATTAATAAGCAGATCTTTGCCAGCTTACTATGGACTTCACTGCCTGCTTCTGTCTAACAACTTCTCTTTGGCTTCATCTTGAAGCATCCATAAACAATGTTGTTTCAAAAGTAGGAGGGAGCATGTGAAGAAAAGAAAGAAACCAATGATGTCATAAGGAAGAACAGTAAAAAGAGGCATGAAATGCGAGGAGAGGGTTGTGGTTTTATTTCCACTGGAAAACTACAAACTCTAGGCTTTTAAATCCTTCCCTCAATCATTTTGCCTTCCACAAAATATATATCAGGCTCCAAAAGGTTACATTTGTGTAACGAACAAGAACATTATAGTTTCCTAACAGAAATGTTGTAGTTTTTTTATATTATGGAAATGAAGGTTGTTTACTCTTACATAGTTTACTCTATTTCTATTAGTGCTGGAATTGTAAGGGACTGAACAGAACTTGAAACACATAATCTACTATGATATTACTTCAGAATGCTATAGTAGTTTTTTCAAACATCACATCACTAGCCTTTAACACTATTTTCTTTTAAGTTTAAAAATAAATAAGCAGTTATTTATTTCAATTAGTATTCTTTAAAAAAGATTATACCACCAGGGAATTCTTTTCTCAGTATTAATGCAGAACTGCAAATATTTGCATCACAGCATTCTATATGGCTGAATATCATAAAATCTTTCCTATATTATTATTTTTCTTCTGGCTTACCTCCATATCTATATTTTGTATAACATATAATGATAAAAGGATATCAAAATATAGTAGTTTTCCGACATCTAGCAATTGACAAATAAAAATGTACAGGGAAGTATTTATAAAGTTTCAATATGAAAAGAAAAATGTTTAGAACACCATAGTTAATAATAGCAACAGGAAACAGACCTGTGTGCCATATTTACACATCTAAGAATTTTTATGTATCTATAATACAGATAGTTCTTGACTTATGACCACAACTGAGCCCAAAATTTATATTGCAGAGACAGCTATTAAGTGAGTTTTGTCCCTTCTTACCACCCTTCTGACCAAAGTTGTTAAATGAATCACTGCAGTTGCCAAGCTTCTGGATTTTGATTACATGACCATGAGGATGCTGCAAGGTCATACATGTGAAAAATGGTCATAAGTCACTTTTGAATGGTCATTAAATAAACTGTTATACATCTATATGCGGGCAGACTTCAACTTACAACCACGCTGAATGACGGGACTTATGACCTGTTAAGAGCCACTGCAGCCTCCCTGCAGTCATGATTAAATATTCAAATTCTTTCTACTTGCCTATCTCTCCTGCCCCCATTTATGACCTTAAATGCCAGGGAAGTCGAATGGTGCAGGACAAAGGAGCCAGCCCTCCCCAGGGCCTAACACCCTGGAAACTTCCACAGTGCAGCACAAAGTAGCTGTCCCATCCGAAGTTCCAAATGCCCAGGAGACTCCAAGGGTGTAAAGCATTCCCCCTCACCCCAAAGGGCTATTTCCACTGAAGCTGATCACCTCTAGGAACGTGTGCTCGATGGTTTTAACCCAAGAAAGTCAACCTGAAACTTCTTAAAACTATCAAGCTTACAAGGCATGCCGTCGGACTCTTTGAAGAGAAAAAAAAGGGGAGGGATGCTAAAGGCAGGCAAAACGTTGCTTTTAGGATCGAGGTTGCTATGCGCAGCCTTGGGAAATTGTGCTCTCTTCACAGAGCCGAGGCAAAGTGAGGCAAACTCTTTTTTTTTTTCACCAGTGTTTCAGCCCTGCCCAGGAGCATGGGAAAAGAAGTGTTTTAAAACACTGCTGCTTGGCTGCTACCTTTAGTATTTTTCATAAAGTTCTAGGCAGGTGAAGGTCAGTTGGCATGGGGCGGGCAGGGCAGGACAGTGAGGGCAGCTGGGTTGGAACTTGCCAGGCATTCAGGGTTCATGATGGGAGGACTATTTTATGCCTCACTGTGGAAACTTCCCAGGTGTTTTGTTCTTTCTCAGTGTTTGCACTGCTTCGCTGCACTGCAGGGACAGCTACAGCTTCTTTCCGTAGCCTCCCTCCATCTGTGCCATGCCACAGCACCCCCACAACTTACACATGGCCTGTGCCGATCCTCCCACAGGGACCCCCTCACCTCCTGAGGCATCCCATACCCTGCTTAACAACCATGCCTGGGAAAGCCATGATGGTTCTAAAATTGAGTCAGGTCACCTGGTGATCCACTTAATAACCACAACTTAATTAACAACTTAATTTCCAGGCTCAATTGTGGTCATAAGTCAAGGACTACCTATATATGGAATAACACATTTTTTCTTACATAGATGACCAGCAGAATATTCATTCATCATATATTTGATAACATCAATTTAATTTTGAAAAAAAAAATCTCAAATAATGTACTGTATACCCATTCAGTATACTACAAAAAATAAAATTAAGAATGCACAAATGTATCTATTTTAGAGGCACACTATCATTGTTTAATGTTAATTGAGACTTTGCACTAATGTCATAAAATTATTCACATTCAGAAACATAACCACATCAATGAGGTTTTTCCAAAAATTCTTTACAGCATCTGAGACATTGCTGATAAACAGTTTCAAAGTCTTCATCATTTCCCTGGAGGTGGAAAGAAAAAAAAAAAGAGAAGATACAGAATCTCTAATTACAAAATGTTTTTTCCTTACAAATAATAATTAAATAGATTAAATGAGAAAATACTTACATAATATGGATCTTCAATAATAAGCTGTTTCTCTGGATCATAACTACCAAGGAGTTCAATTTTAGCCTTGCAATTTTTAATTTGATTGCATTTTCTTCTCAAATCACTAAAAAAAGATTAACTTTTCATTATTATTAAGTAAAGCATATACTTTTATCAATATTGCTGTATATAAAAGAAACACCTGCTGTTAGAATGGTGTAACAGACTCCCCTAATAACAAAGGCATCTATTCACAATGAGATTTTATTTATTTATTTATTTATTAGATTTATACCCCGCCTCTCTTCCCCGGTCAAGGGGAACTCAAGGTGGCTTAAAACATTAAAAGGAAGTACAATAATAC
>JANHGC010004587.1:4869-15123 GCA_027560395.1 Boaedon fuliginosus | reverse complement strand
AGAAGGTCTCTATGGTAGGCCTGCGAATACTGGACAAGGACAGAGGTCGGCAACCTTAAACTTTCAAAGAGCCATTGGAACCCGTTTCCCACAGAAAAGAAAACACCGGGAGCCGCAAAACCCTTCCCGTGCCTGACTATTTCCTGAGCGGCCGCAAAACTAGCATATGTCGTTGAATTATACGTTCTGTTTTCTTCTGAAACTTTTCTTTTCTTGGATTTACCCATGGTTGGCCTACTGGGAGTCGAAAAGCTCAATCAATTGTGTGCTGGTGGGTGTCGCACACACATTGGCGGTTGTGACACATATTTTGAGCAACAGGGAGCCATAGCAGAGGGATGAAAGAGCCACATGCAGCTCCAGAGCTGCGGATTGCTGACCCCTGGACTAGGACCATGGTTAACTCGCTAAACGACAACTTGCCAAAGGGCAATACAGTGCTGTCTTAATCATTTCATTCAATTAATTTTATTATTGGTGACCAATGTTTTCACCAAGATTATTCATCACAACTCTTGTATTTCTGGATTGACTTTCTTTACTTTATTATTATTATTATTACTGACCACAGGTCTGTCAGAATTAATTTAACTTTTGTATTTGTTGAATTGTCCCATGATTGGATTGGCCCACCAGTGAATTGGCCTGGATGAGTTGGCCGTAGCGAGTGTGCGAATGCTTGCCCTTGTGCCTTCTGCTGGATTATCATCCGTTAGAAATGGGAGGAAAGAGAAAGAGAAATTCAGATGTTGTCTGTGGTCACGCTCAGCTTGGAAGAAAGTCCAAGCCATGATTGCTTGTCAGACCACAAGCCACTTTGACTTCCACTTCGGTATATTATTTTTGTTTTGATTCACTTCGGGAATGGTTTAATTTCCTTCCCCTTTCTATCTTGTTTTGCTGCCTCTTTTTCCCTTTGGGTTTTTAATGTTTTGAAGTTGTTCTTTACAAGTTACCCTCAGACTCCACCGAGGTCAAGGGCAGGATTATATTTCTGTTTTATTAAACACACAAAGAAAAGCTGTGTTATGATCGCTTACATTTTGGCCAATTCTGGAAACAGGGATTTTGAAAACGCAATTTCAGGAAGCACAGGAACCGTTGACGTTCACTGGGATTGTCAATAACTGCCTTCCCCCTCCCCCTCACTGTTATCTAAAAAGAAAAAAAAATTCAAAATTACATTCACAATGTCACATATGGGATGACTTCATTACGGAGATGCCATGGTTTACATATTGGTGTCAGATATTGTGACATTAGTTCACTGTAACCTTTGTATGACGTTCCCATGTGGCCACTTTGAAACACACAGAGTTTGTTATGGACTGGGATGGTTACAGTGACCATCAAACAGCTTTTTTGCTAAGATTAAAATGTTGATTTTGTTTCTGAGGGATATACTACATTGTGCAAATGTTATTAACTGCAAATATGATTTAATACTTGCCCACCTAATCTCTGAGGGCCATTTAACAACACGATAAATGAAGACGGTGCCTCAAGTTAGCTAATTTATCTGAAACTCTATTCTAGTTTTCGATTTCCTGCTCTTTTCTCCTTCTGTAATTGAACTAGATTATGTTTTCGTAGCTTTATTCAACTAACCCCATAGGTTGGTTCAGACTTTCAGACTTTTGTTCATCAGCAAGATCATTTATTTATTCAACCTCTCATCTGGTTGATCATCCATTCATTCATGTATCCATTTAATTATCCATCCAGCCATCCCGTGGATGGATGACCACTCTGGCCACTCTGGGCAGTTCAGAAGGTAGAAAACAGAAAAAATAACAATAAAGCAATATGACAAAAAAGACAAAAGTGCAAAAGCCACAATACGATAGAACCACATGTGATATCCATAAATTAGGTGTAGGTAAAAGTAGTCCTTCATTTATGACTACATCTGAGCCTAGAATTATGGTTGTAAATTATAGTTGCTATTAAGCAAGGTGTCCATGCAATTCTGGCTCTCCTTATTTTTGCCTCTGAGGTAAGGAAAGCTCATTTGGAAAAGAAAACCCTATTGTGGATGCGGTGTGGAGCATGCAATACCTCAGGAGGTGGAGAAGGCTCTCGGTTGCTGAAGAAATAGTAAGTCACGGACTACCTATATATCTGTGAACTTGACTTTTTTTTTTTTTACTATGCACTGTGGACATCCTTGCCTCCTGCCACAACTTAAACCTCTAAACGAAAATGATCCTTGGCTCCATTTGTTGAGAAAGGTATAGCTTATTAGAATTAAGTGTACTGCAGTATTGCAAAGCCAGAACTATTAATCATGCATCCAGATCCCTAAGTTCTACTTTTCCCTCCCTTAGCTATCTCACATTGCCCACCCCAGTGTAACCAATCAGGCAAGATGTTTTCATAACAGTCAGTTCAGGCACAGTTTGGTAAGTGGGTCCCCCCCCTTTTTCCAGCTGGGCGACCTTGAGGCAGCCTCCAGAGGAGATGCAGCATTTACTTTCATTTCCCCTAGCATCGCCCACTTCATTCCCCCTCCCCACAGTTCATGCCAGTCTGTCACTGCATAGCAGCGAAGCACAACCAAGCATAAGATGGCAGATAATATTTGGACTCATTCATTGTAGCTTTTCTTATATTTCATCAGGCTCTGTGCTCTTGGGAAGCTGTATCCCCATGAGGCAAGAATTCGGAACGTGGGAAGCCAAACCGTCTTTTACTTCAACTATTATCCATTTCATGTCAAATTCATTTATGAGTTTTCCTTCCCGTTTACCTCAGGGACAGCAAGCCTTATCCATAAAGGAGATCATTGTTGGTTTTAGAAAGAGCCGGCATAGCCATACTCCACTCAGTATCAAAGATGCAGCTGTAGATGTGGTCAACACTATTAAGTATTTGGGGGTGCAGATAACTAACAATCTGAATTGGTCTCTCCACACATCATCCTTAGCAAAGTGTGCAAAGCAGCGTCTGCATTTCCTGCATCAGATAAGGAGACCATATCTTTCTCCTTCTGTCCTGGCCACTTTTTACAGAGGCACGATTGAGAGCGTTTTAACAAACTGCATCGCTGTCTGGTCCGGTGGCAGCAGTGCCTCAGATAGAAAGTCCATACGGAGAGTGGTAAGGACAGCCGAGAAGATTATAGGAAGCTCACTTCCCGTTATTCAGGATACTGCTTATAAGTGCGATGTGCTTAGAGCTCAAAGCATTGTTAGAGACCCCACATACCCACTTCAGGGTCTGTTTCTGTCACTCCGCTCTGGGAGGAGCTTTCGAAGTATCTATAGCAGGACTAACCAATTCTGTAACAGCTTTGTTCCTTATGCCATCCCTCTGATAAAGTCGCGAGATTCATTTTTCTCACCATGTACATGTACACATCCAAACTAGACTGTGTTGTTTATGTTTCTCTGTGTCATATATGTGGGTATATGCACAATTTTGTATTTATTTATTTATTTAGTCATGTTTATGTAGTGTATATTGGAGACGAAGGAGACCCTTTGAGAGCTGTTATGCAACGAAATTTCATTTTAATCTATGCCGATTAGTGTACATTCAAACTGACAGTAAAGTTATTCTAAGTCTAAGTCAAATGGGTCTCTTCAGCTGCTCTCCTCTATAGACGTAGAAATGGATGAGACACACAGCGCATAAAATGCAGTGATCCACAGGGCAAATTCTATAAACTACATTTCCTTAAGAAAAAAAAAATGATTATTTCCTTCTCCTCCCTTCTTGGACTCAGAACTGAAAGAAATAACCCGGCCCCTTCATGTCTGTGGCCGCTGATGAGTAAACGATAGAGTAAATGATTGAGATGAGAGGTTGGTATAGAGATAGGTCTCCTTAATTTCCTTTTGGGCGATGAAATGTTCCTTTGTTTTCAGGAGCGCCTGGACAGATCCTGGTTGCTTAAATAATCCAGCAGGGGTTATGATAACAGAGAACTACAACAAGTGGAAAATGCTGTGTTTCATCATTACTCACAGAGGTTTTATTATACTTATCATAGAGACAGGCATAAATTTTCGGAATGAGTCATACAGTAAGCTGTTCAGCATCTTAACCTTGACTCCAATCTAAAAATACAATCATCTTTAAACACACACACACAGTCACCAAAGACAACTAGAAAAAAAATATTAGGTACAAAATGCTTTCTCCCCCTTAGCTTCAAGGAACAGACTTGTTAAATGAACCCATCGCCCCCAAAGGTCCTTACAACCCAGTTCCAAAATGTTGATCGCATTTTGGGCCATCAGCAACCAACACACACATTTACAGCAATTCGTAGTGTCCCACAATGACACGACCACCGTCATAATTACAAGTCAGTTGCCAAGTGTTTGTTTTAATTAAACTGGAATCCAATTCATGAATACAGGTCATCCTCAACTTACAACCATTAGTAGTGACCGAAATTCACAACAGCACTGAAAAAGTGACTTATGACTGTTTTTCACACTTACAACCGTTGTAGCATCCCCTTGGTCACATGACTAGTATTCAGACACTTGGCAACTGACTTGTAATTATGACGGTTGGCGTGTCCCGTGGTCATGTGATCAACTTTTGTGACCTCCGGCCGAGCAAAGTCAATGGGGAAGCCAGGTTCACTTAGCAACTGTGTGTTAGTGCTCTATAACAACTACAGTGATTCACTGAATGGGGCAAGACACACTTACCCACTGTCTTGCTTAGCAACAGAAATTTTGGGCTCTGTTGTGGTGGTACATCGAGGGCTACCTGTATGGGGAATTCTAGGAGTTGAAATCTCGTGTTTTAAAAACTTCCAAGGTTGAGAGACAGTGGCTTAAGGAACGTACAGTAATTGGAATTGGCAAGAATGTTGGCACATGATAAATATGCTGATCACATTATACAGGTAAAGGTGTTATAAATGGTTTATATTGAAATCTTGGCTATGGGCTGATGCCTATCACCCATCTAAATTGGTCATAGCTCTCACAATGATCCCTTTCCCTTCGTAATTACAGCATGCATAACAGCAAATGTCTGGCTTAATTAAGAGTGCAAATCCCTCACAAAATGCAGCATGCATTTAATGGCTCCCAAAGTCAAGCTACAAACTGTAGGGGGTGCCAGGTGACCTTCCAGGAACTAGAAACACACACACACCACACACACACACACTCACACACACACAGGGTTTTGATCAAACAAGCATGACTTGTGTACAGTATATCAAACACAAGTCAGGTGATGAATGGTTTTTAACCGCCCTGCAAACGGCCAAATTTATTTCTTCCTTGCCACTTTTTAAAAGACTGTGCTTATAAAAATGCCTCTTTTATGGGATGCTCTTTTGAGCTTTCCCAAAAGGCAGGGAACTGCAGGGTGGGAGGTGGGGGTGGGGGAGAGTCTGTTATGCTGTAAATACTATCTTGATTTATCTAACTTGAGAAAAAATACCCAAGCCTTAACTCTTCTCCACTGCTTCTTTCAAAGGCATCGATCTCTGTCTGTTTATACATTAAGTAGACGCCGTCAAGAATTAAACGGACTGCTGTAAAGTCCTTTTTTCCCAATATGCGCCATAAAATTCACTTTTTATGTGACAACCCGGTATTTTAACAAAATAGCAGATTTGGAAGGGACCAGGGAGGTCTTCTAGTCCAACCCCCTGCTCAGGCAGGAGACCTTCCAGACAAGTGGCTGTCCATGTCACGGAAAAATCTGTGTCTTTAGGCTCTACCCCTGACTAAGGCCACTAGGTGGCTATACCTAACATCTCCTAAGGTGTATTAAAGGTATTGTGACTGTAGATGGCAATGTGGTGCCATCACTATATAAGCTTGTACCCGAGCCCCATGTGCTCAGAGAGAGAGATTGAGAGAGTTTCAGACTACTTCTTACCTCACTTCTCCTCTTTGTGTGTGCCTACACTACCGTGTTTCCCAGAAAATATGACCCTGTCTTACTTTTTTTTTGCCACCAAAAAAGGCACCTGGTCTTATTTTCAGGGAATGTTATCCACTGACTAACCTATTAGTGAGGGGCACACGTAGATTGGGCACATGTGTAAAAATCAAGCTCGGTCTTACTTTCAGGGGAGGTCCTATTTTCAGGGAAACAGGGTACTCTCCAGACTTACCTTTAGGATGTAGTCTCCCAGGAGACAAAGTCCTTACTTCCCTTCCCTTTTTCTGGATCCTGTAACCAAGAATAAGGATTATTATTACTAAGAACTCATGGCTTGAAGTTTATCCAGCGATCCATTCCATTCCAACCTCAACAGTAACCCTACTATCTTGACAAAGAAGAAGGAATCAGCCTATTCTCCAAATCACCTGAGAGCAGGACAAGATGCAAAGGATGGAAACTAATCAAGGAGAGAACCAACCTAGAACTAAGGAGAAATTTCCTGACAGTGAGAACAATTAATCAGTGGAACAACTTGCCTCCAGAAGTTGAGAATGCTCCAACACTGGAAGTTTTTAATGGACAACCATTGGTCTGTAATGGTATAGAGTCTTCTGCTTGAGCAACAGGTTGGATTAGAAGACCTCCAAGGTCCCTTCCATCTCTATTCTGTTTCTGAAATCCCTCCTTCTCCAATATCTCTGTTGTTCTCTCTTTATTTTCATTGAGCAGTCTTCTTAAAGTGATTAAAATGTGGTTCAAAGCAGGCACGATAACAGTTGTGGTATTTTACACACATATCAAGGCATGGGGCTTCAACTGCAATGTTGCAACCACCATTTATGATTTGAGCTCCCCCACATGAACATTGTTGGGATGAACTGAAGGACCATTAACCCCAAGCTTGCTCAAATGAAAAAAAAGGGTCATATTTATAACTATGTACTTTGGTGTACAATTCTCCTAATCAGCCAACAACAACTATCTGCAAGGCATTTCCTTTGCAAATATTTGTCTTGCAAAGGATCTGAGTTTCCTAAGTAGGAGAAAAGGGCTTGAAAATGCATGGAAGATTAAAAGCTGGCTTTACCACCAAAAATATTTGCTCTCTGGCTTACAGACATCTTTAGGATACATGAATTAGGTAACTATGCGTGGAAAGGAAAACAGAACATTCTTGAGGCCAGGGGTGCATAACTTTAACTTCTTTCATGTGCTCCCTGAAAAAGCTGGGCTGTTTTAAGATCCTTGGAAAATTTCCTCTGAGTTGTATTTTCTAGTGTGGCAGATGGGATTAAATAATTAAATACACAGAGGATAAACATTCCAACTGGTTAAATTTAAATAGTTGTTTAGCTGTTTCCAACTCTTCGAGAATTGATGGACATAATGTTGCCAGGATTGTCTGTGAAAATCTGCTGGGAGTGAATGTCTAAAAAGGCAAGATGGCAAGGAGAATTGTGTGCCTACACAAAAGGGGAAGGACTTGCATCACAATGCTGCTTCTGCCGTCTTTGTTTTAATGCCTCCTATGGACACCACTTCCTTGAGGACATATACCTTTGTTCTTAGCGTGATGACGCTATAGTATGTCTAGATCTATCATGGGGATCTTCCACGTATGTCTCTTACACAGCTCCAAGATGGACTGCTTATCCATCATTGAGAATGCATCTTCAGACTACATCTCCATGTTAAAACCAGCCTGCCACTGAAGCTGGATCAAGGAGATCCAACTGGGAAGTATAGTGTTTTTTCCAGTGGAAAGAGGAACAAGTCCCAAAATTGTTTTTCAAAACACAACTGGACTTTCCCCCCATGATTGAAATTGTATCGGTTCTTCAGTTCAGCTCAGTTCAGTTAACGTCTTAGATGAGAAGCAAAATATTTTCAAGGAAAAACCAAGAAAGTCCAGTGGCCTTTTGAAAAGCACCTTTGGGACAACCATGACATGGATGATTCAGAATCTTCATAGACAAAGTAGAACAAGATTTCCTCTGTGTGGACATTCTGATTCTTTTGAGTGAGGTCAGTCACCTAACAATTGACTGGACCCTTCCCATCTGGCCGTAGGGTTACCTGTGCGATAGTGGCACATATCTGTAGCTCGGGTATAGGATGAGAATGGAGGTTCGTTTTCCGAGCTTATGGGTTGGTTTTTGAACATTTCATTCCAAGGCCAGGTAACATCGTCAACAAAGGGTTAAGTGTCTCCATAGCAATTTCCCCCCCTATTTCACAAGATTGGTAATCTTCTTGGTAGCCTACACTGTCTCTGCAGCCTCCACTTATCTTTGTTGCCAGAGGAGTGAAGAATAGGGAAGAGCTCCTTGCCCTCTTGAACTTCTTGCCTCTCTTTTAAATACAGTGCACATTCTTCAAAGCATCCCACCAAGGTTAGGGGCAAGCATCACTGTTGCCCTTGAAGGCAGCAGGAGGCACATAATAAAGGTAGTGATGAAGGAGAATATTTGTAAGTCAATGATGACATGAAGGGTCCTTGATGCTCTCTGAATTTTGTTTTCTTGCAGACATTTCATTATCCTAACTAGGTAGCACCATCAGGGATGGGTTTCTCCCGGTTCACTGGTTACCTGCTTCATGGGCGCGCTTTCCAAATGGCTGTCAAAAGCGCGCTGCGCGCGATCGACTCAGAAATTTTGGTGCAGTTCTGCAAGCACTCTGACAGAACAGCTGCGTGGCGGATATGATCTGGGAAGTGAGTGCAGTGGTTCCTCCCTCTCTTCCCTTTCTCCTTTTCCTCCCTTTCCAGCAAGCCAGAAGTAGCTGCTGTTAGTGGGAGAGGGAGGGAGAGATTGCAAGACTGGCTGGGAAACTGTCATGGAAAATTCAAAATGAAAATCACATGGTTGCAGCATAGCAGCCACTAGAACTGATACAACCACTACTTCCCAACATTTCATCCCCTGGGGAGTCATGGATCCTGGATAGAGGATACATTCTGTAAATTCTGTAAGTTGGCACATTTGAAGTATTTTGCTTCAAAAACTGCTGCCTTGTAATGCACTGTTTCCAGTGCTTTTTTTCTGGCGGAACGCACCAGAACAGAGTTCCAGCACCTTTTTTTCCTTAGACTTCTTTTGTATATTAGTATATCTATGGTGCGCATACGCAATACGATGGAGTTCCGGTACCTTTTTTTTTTAGATCTGGTACCTTTTTTTTAGAAAAAAAAGCACTGACTGTTTCATCCAAGTAAAGGTCATGACAAAAGTTTTAGCAATATTATTTATTATTATTATTATTATTTTATTAAATACATTTTTATGCCGCCCAACTCGCAAAGGACTCTGGGTGGCTTAGAACATAGCAATAGCACTCAGATTTTATATACTGCTTATCAGAGCTTTACAGCACTCCCCAACCACCTAGAAAGTCAGCATATTGCCCCCAAAGAATCTGGGTCCTCATTCTACCAAACTTTAGAAGGGTGGTAGGCTGAGTCAACCTTGAGCCTGGTTAGATTTGATCTGAAAACCTGCTGAACAAGTCAGCAGAGATAGGCTGCAGTGCTACATTTAAACACTGCACCACTGAGACTAAATAATCTAGAGGAATTAGTTCAATAGTAACTCTAAATAAAAAAAAACTTCAAGAATTAGTTCTATTCAACACATACTTGTTCCTGAAGCAATTCAAAAGTTTCTTGATTGATCATCTCAGAAACAATTTTAGTGGCAATGAAGATAAAACAAAGGTGGGAAGAGGTTGTTGCACAATTTATGTATCTAGATAATGAGATGATGAGACATGAATACATGACTATTATCAAATCAATAGGGAAAAAAGCATGTTGCTTTATCTTTTTGGTCATAAAAGGGACATTTTTAAAATTTTGACTGAGTATATAGTATTGGGATTTGAGTTAGTGTAAAGATTGTGGTGGGTGTTTTATACAGTATCTTGCTCTGGTTTCATCCACAAATTCAGAACAAAGATGCCTAGGATAAATACTTCAGGAGATGGTTTAAAAATATATTTGTATAGGGTATTTGATTCCAATTGACCAAGGAATCTGGAGAAATACTGCAATATATATGGCAAGCTCCAAGAATATAAACTATTAGTCAATTTCTAAACAAATAGACCAAGTAGCTCAGGTAGATTTCATTTCAATTGTTTTGTTCATTCACTCTTCTTTTGTTACTTCACAATTTGTGTAGAAACATAGTTTGGTACTTTCATCTTGATTGCCCTTAGGGAAAGTCTATATTGCCTTTCATTGAATTTGTTTCTTGTAACTCAGGGACATTTTCAGTTTTCTTATCAACAATATTTCAATTGTTGGCAATAGATTCCTTCCTTCCTTCCTTCCTTCCTTCCTTCCTTCCTTCCTTCCTTCCTTCCTTCCTTCCTTCCTTCCTTCCT
>JANHGC010004585.1:72861-84640 GCA_027560395.1 Boaedon fuliginosus | reverse complement strand
TTCCTTCCTTCCTTCCTTCCTTCCTTCCTTCCGTCCTTCCTTCCTTCCTTCCTTCCTTCCTTCCTTCCTTCCTTTCTCTCCCAATAATCTCAATGTAGCATGACTGAATGTTAATTAAGAAAACTGAATACACATCCATACTGTGCTGCAAGATAGTGTTCCTCAAATCCTGCCCCCCCCCCCATATTCTTCTGAATCTATTTCTCCTGCGAATGAGATAAATTTGTACTTGCATCATACATAGTTCTATTCATATGCACTCATCCATCTCTGAAAATCCTTCACGTTTGGCTTGGGAAACAACGTGTAGGAAAATCAATATCAAGTTATTTATTTATTTTGCACATTCTGAATCTATTCACTGATGGTTTGGTTTCTATAAGAAAAAGGGTTTCAAGAAATAAAGCAGATGGGGGGGGAGAAGTGTCAGACAAGAGACATTCTAAAAATGATATGAGAGCTAGGCTGCTTAAGCATGTGGATATGAGAAAAGCAATGAACTCTGCATGACTTAGATGAGTTGAGACCAGAAAAATCTATGTAGCATGACATTCTCAGGCAGCAGTGCCATCACGCATACTTTGCTGATAACACTAGAAGGATATTTTTTATTTTTATTTTTATTGGCAATTATATAGCTACCCCAGCCCGGTTAGTGAAAAAAAAAAGCAATAGAAACAGCACATAATTCCATTACAATCCCTTCAATAATACATTGAATTTAAAAGTCTAATTCTAAAAACGAAGCAATTGAGGCTCCCCTTGTTAAAACACATAGACACAAACACAGAACACCTAAGAATAGATGGTGTACACCTAGAGAGAAGCATGAATATAAATATATAGGAAATGGTTCAGTGGTGGAATTTGAATAACTTAACAACCGATTCTCTGGCTGGGTATGCATGGCTGATTGGTCATGTGACTGGGTGGGTGATGTCACTCATCACACCCAGCCCTGCCTCCTGGCCACTTGCCAAAAAGGCAGAGGTAGGATTCAGCTGGTTAGGTCTAATCCCACCACTGGCTGCTCCTGTACCCGCCCATTTTTGGGCTGTTTTGCCCATTTTTTTGCCCATTTTGGGGGCATTTTGGAGCTGTTTATGACCTAAAAATGGCCAAATATGTCCCAAACAATGGCCAGAAAATGGCCAAATAAACAACCGAAATGGGCAGGCATGGTTTTTGCTAGTTTTCAGCCCACTTTTGGCTGATTTTGGCAGGTTTCTTTGGTGGTGGGGGTGTTCAGGACATTTTTCAGGCCAAAAATAGCCTGGAAAATGGCCTGAAATCAACCCCCAAATGGCCTGAAAACAGGTGAAAAATGGGTCAAAAAAACAACCAAAATGGCCTGAAAACCATCCAAAAAGAGGTCATGTTTTGGGCTGCTTTCAGGCCATTTTCAGGCCATTTCTGGCCCCAAAATGGCCCCAAAACAGGCCAGGAAATGGCCCAGAAAACAGGCCAAAAATGAGCAGGGGCGAGGCTAGCCAGTGGTGGGATTTTCCAGTTCACCAAATTGCACAGAATCTTAACTACTGGTTTGCTTGAACCGATGGAAATCGACAGCAGCCCACGTCTGAAATAGTTGTATAGGAATGTAACAGTTTGAACAGCAGAAGATGTTAAGTGTTCTAGATAAAGCTGTATTTATTCAACAGTGTATCTTTAAACATTAAAATGCTTAGAGAATAAGCAAAACTTAGAGAATTAGCATCATATGGGTCTCGTACAGTTATTATTGTGATGATTTAGGATGTATGAAGTACTGCTGTGACATTTATTCATAGATTTCTTCCTTATTTTTGTAAACAGAATTATTAACCTCTAGGTAAATACACTTTTCATTTCAAAGCAATAGCAACCCTTCAAATTTAACATCAATCGAAAGCGAGAATTTGCAAAACATTAATTTGAAGAGTCTCATTTAGCGATGGGTCTTGATCCACAAATTACTATGTGTAACAATGGATTGATTAAGGTTGGCTTAACTATACACACATCCCAGAGTTAAATGTGTATCTATACAAGAAGAAATTCATGAGAACATTTTAAACAACTGTGCAAGATTCTGACTATTTTTCTGCTTTGGTCTGTTGTTTGTCCATCAGGCTGATCCTCACTGAACTTTTCTAAAGCTTGAGGGAGAGCCCATTTATTTATTTGTTTGTTATTATTTATTTATTTATTTCCCAGTATGGGAAGAAAAATCCAATCTGATAAAGCTGATTGGAAATAAGGTCTCTGTTTATTTGGATGCCAGAAACTTTAGTGACAGCAGCATGTTTCCGGGGTGACTGACAAAATAACTGACTGAGTGGATGGATCTTTATAGGGTTCTTGGGTATTATGATTGAGATGCTCCAGAGAGATGCTCCAGGGGTGTGTGCAATGTAGTGAGCCTTGTGTCGTTTACTATTTCAATTATGATGGGTTAATCCTATTATGTCCTAAAAGTCTTGCTATGTCCTTAGAATTTGGGTGGAAGAATGTAAACTTTTAATGCTACTAGCTCCAAGTGTTTTGTTTATGAATTGATACAAAATCTGTATTCCTAAAGTTCAGCCTCTTCAAGTTTCCCAGTTTGAAGCTGTTTTCCTATGGCAGGAAGACTGGGGCTGCTTTCTGCCTTTCTGCCACTCTTCACAAAGAAAATAATGACTTACCTTGATTATGGGCCATCAAGTCAGTGTAAACTCAACAACAGAGATTTTGTCCAGGATAATCCTGCCCCAATCTTTTACAGTGCATTCATTTTCACTGCAACTATGTGCACTGCACTTTTGTGTATTATAACATTGTCACTGTACATTCATCAATGCATTGGTCATCTTCTTTTTCTTTCCAATATTTAGACTACTTTCTAGAAATATAAATATTATTGCAACTATTTTAGCAATATGTCTTCTATAATCATTGTTTCTAACATTCTTACATGCAATTACATCTGACTTTCCATAGCATTCACATTCTTATTGAAACATGAGTAATTGTAGAACTTCAGAGAGGAACTGGGGAATATATCAGTTTGACAAAGATGGTGGATATAGAAGTTCACTGTATTGCTTAATTTACAAGGCATAGAGAGAGAAAGGTAAGAAGGAGGGAGAAAGAAGCGTACAAACAGAAATCTTTATTAGAAATAAAAGAGTTATATCCCTAAGGGCGTATTTCTAAATCTTTCTGTATAGAATGGTGTAATTAATAGTAACAATTCAACTGAATTAAAAGTATCAACTGTGAAAAAGGCATCAGTAGACTCTGTGCAATAAAGGGTATATAAAAAAGAAGTTGGTTTGAACAATGGAACAGAGAACAATGTATCAGCAAAGTCAATTACCCAACATGCTGATTTTCTCTGATTTTGAAGGAGATATGGATTCCAGTCAAAGCAATAACTAAGACTCATTTACATTTTTTTAAAAAAAAACCTCTATTGTTTAGGAGTAATCAAAGGAAAAATGTTAAATAGAAGCTTTCTCAGTGACATGTGACATTTTTGGTCAGCTAAATTAAACACACATCAGGAAAGAAGTTCAAGGACACTGGCCGTATACATTTTAGCAGTGCCCAGAGAGACAGAGTAGATTGCTGCAGACTCATGACAACAGACTTCATAGCCTAGTATCCTTCTAGTTTTCTAAAACTCACTGCCCTCTATGAATGTTGGATTCTAAATCCTCCAGTTTCATTTCACATGACCAAAAGCTAGGGATGATGGAAGAAGATACATTCTGAAGACACCACGTGAGAATACAAATGATTTATCTGCTTTTGTCTGATACATGAAGCATTATCCTGAGTTACAAATTGAGAAGTTATAGAAGACAGATGGAATGGTTTTGAAGGATAGGAAGAAGAACTACTACCAAGCCAATTATCAGATAAGAACAGCCTGAGCAAAGATCAAGAAAATAATTTGAAAAAAATATCTCAAGACATAATCCATGAATGAGGCAAAAAAAAAAAAAAAGTTTATCCATGGAATGGAATGTGGTCAAAAAATTAAGAATGTATGACTGAAGCTCCATACCTTTGTATATTTGTTACTAGCTGATTACCTGGCCTTGCTTGTTTTTTTTTAAAGAAGTATATTTGTGTCGCAGCATTTGCAGGCCTTCTGAAGCCCCCAGCAGCCCCTCCCACATCATTTACAGGCCTTCTGAAGCCCCCGGTGCCCCCTCCTACATCTCCATTGGCACTTAGGCAATGCAGCTGCAGTGTTTGTAGGCCTTCTGAAGCCCCCACCATCCCCTTCCACATCTCCACTCTGGCAAGGCTGGCTCTGGGGCAAGGCCAGCTCTGGGGCAAGGCTGGCTTTGAGGAAAGGTAGCCAGGGCTTGACAGCGGCACTAGGCTGCAGCCGTTTTCAGGCCTTCTTAAGCCCCTGCTGCCCCCTCCAACAGTCTCAGGTGACCTTATTTGGTGGGGTGTGCTTCTCCATTTGAGCACCATTTGAAAATATGGCGCCTTAGTTTGAAAACTGCACATGCTCAGGGGAGGGAGGGAAACTGCACATGCTCAGGAGAGGGTTGCTACTTGTTTGTTAAAAGGGTCCTTTTTGCCCCCCTTTTGGGAGGGGGCAAAAAGCCCCCCCCCCTACACTTTGGTGACCCTGGCAGTGCTTACTACGCTAAGCTAACTATCTGCAAAGTTTGAGCTAGATTTCTGCAGGACTGCAAGTTTGTATAGAGCACATACAAACACACATCTCCACCCCACTTCTCTTTTATAGATATAGATAGATATATATTGCAAAAGAGATGGGTCAGTCATGACCATTATGTTGACATTTGGCCACTCTGGTACTGATAATGTAAAATTCTTACTTTGCATAGTCCCAAAGGTACTTTTTCAAGAGGCAACTGGACATTCTAGTTTTTCTTTGAAGACATTTGGGTTCTCATCCAAGATTTCTTCAGCTCCTGGATGAGAAGTGAAACATCTTCAATGAAAAAACAGAAAGTCCAGTTGCCTGTTGAAAAAGCACTTTTGGGACAACCATTATCTGGATAACTGAGAATCTTCATAGGCACTTACTTTGGGTACATTAAGTGTCATAAAAAGTATAATTATAAAACAGTAACCAATAAATCAATCAACAGCCTGACTCAAGTGTAAAGAATGGTTAGATGGCTGCTAGTTCATAATGTCTCATTCTAGCTTTCCTTGATTCTTTTGCTCTAGAAAAACACCTTCGGATCAGCCACAAAATATTCTAGAATGCTGAAATTATTCCTCATTTGTTTTTGCATATTACTAGTTCTAATAGTAGGCTTCCATAAATGTTAGTATCCAGCATGTCTTTTTTTGTCCTTTGTAGAGTACAGTTGAATGTTACAGGGAGATGATACCATATCACATTCATTCACATGACCTGGTGAATGAATTCCAAATGTTATAAGTGTCATAATGTGGTCCTTTTATAATTTCCAGAGGACACGTTGGAACAGAATTGATATCCGGGTCTCCTTAGAGACCTTCCCAGTAAACAAATAACATCCTGCCAATGAATGCCCTGTAATATGTATCATATTTTTTAACACCATTATTTTATAGTCCTTTTTTTTCCCTGGTAAAAACCTATTCCTTGTTTAATTTTAATGGAAATTTCTGAAGTCATGCAGTTTCATTGGAACATTTGCAGTGCATTCCAAGCACTGTTGCATGAATCCTAGCAAGATATAAAGGAAGTCACTTGTTTATTTACTTGAGTGTTCTGAAAAGACAAGAAATGACTTGCTTGCATTGTTTGCATTCTCAAATTGCATCCTTCTTTCCCTTTTCTTTTTAAACACAGGGAAATAAATATTCATTGTGAAGACTGCAGTGCTATGTAATAATCAATAAAATGAAAATGACTGAATGTGTGACTGGTAATTAATTATAGTATATATTTATATATAACTGGCTAAACTACCAAAATGCCTGGATTTCTTTTACCAGCAATGAAGCATACTGTTTTGCTTCAATTTTCTTTTGTGTGTGTGTATCTGGAAAAATTGATAGAGGATGACTGAACCATACTAAATCCTCATACCATAAAATCACAGGATTTATTGATCTTTCCCAAAGCTTCTGGAATCTAAACACAACAGCATGCTTAAAGGGGTACTGTATTTGTCCTACATAGTATAAACATTAAGAATCTTACTAACAGGTAAGTGAAATATTTATAACTCTGTTACAAATCCCTCCACCCCCGCAAGCTAAGTGAACAGAACCCAACTTAAGTGATTATCTAATGGAAGACATATGAGGATATTCTCATATATCTATCTGAGAGGCTCATTATTCACACTTACAGTGAACTGGCCATGTATCTTTAACATAAACAACATGCCTCCATCATATAGATTTATCCAGCAAAGGTGGTGGCTCAAGTCCAAGACAAATTAAGTATCTTGCTTTCACAGTATCTTTATCTCTAGGAGAGAATATGGGAAAGCAATAGCGTATGCCGAAGAAAATACCTGAAATCTATATCTATAAGAGAGAGGTGGGGTGCGGATGTGTGTTTATATGTGCTTTATACAAACTTTCAGTTCTGCACCAATCTACCGCAAACTTGCCAGATAGGTAGAAAAACATAGGAAGAAATGCACTGTCAGGGTTTGGAAAAGGTAGGGTTTGTTTTTCACCCCTTCTTTTGGGTGAAAACACAAAATGATGACCAATTCTCCAATGCGCATGTGCACATTTCAAACAGGCGACAGTTAACAAGGACCAACTCTCCACTGCGCATGTGCAGATTTGAAACGGAACTGCCATTCTGAAGCTGACCTGCCATGCCTGTGCTCCTCCAGCCTCAATGGCCTCAGGTCCCCGGGCAGGTCTGTCCAGCAACAGCAGCCCCAGCCACTTTTGACAGCCTGGCCAGGCTTTTTCCACACTCCTGGATGGGTTCATATTCCATGGTTGTGACTGCGAGGCTGGAAGCGGCAACCAGGAAAATGGGGCTGGATGCTCACGGCCCCTTTCCCTGCAGGCCAATTCCACCCCTGTGGTCATGACCATGGACTACGAACCCAGCCTGGATGGTGGAAATCCCGGATGGACTGATCACTGCAGCTCCAACCGACATGCCAGGGGACCAGAAGCCATTGAGCCCAGAGGAACCGGACTTCTGCTGGCTGCTGTGCCCTGCTCAGATAACTGCCAGCAGGGAGGGGCAGCAGGAGCTCCGCAGCAGTGCCAACACAGACAGGACTCAGTCACACCTTCGGGCAGCCTAGAGGAGCTGGGTGCCTATGCTGCCACAGCAAAGAGCAGAGCCAGGGCTGGCGGCAAAGAGCTCAGCTGCGGAGCCCGGGCAGCCACCAAAAACCGTAGGGGAGAAGTCGCAGCCTCAGACACACTGCCCAGGAAGACTTCGGTGCTACCCAGAAAGGTGCTCTGGGTGCTCTGGAACTGGCTGGGTCTCAAAGAGAGAAGACTGCTCGGGCATGTTGGGCTCCTGCCAGGTGGCCAAGAAGTCGCCCCTCGGCCATGACACCAGGGAAAACTTGGGTGCTGGGCAGAAAGGCGCTGTGGGCACTCCGCCCCTCTCCTATAGTGGCTACTTAATATCTTGTTATGTTGGCTTTTGTCAATTACTTCAAGACTACATGACTTCTCCTGTTCCCTTTTGTCCTTCCTGTCCCGCACCAAATCTTTCTGAAGCATTCTAGGTCAATGGTTTCAGAATCTCCCTGCTATACCATTCCATATATATATTCCAGCTATCCAGACAATTATCTCTTTCCAGATGTGCCTTAATCCCTCCTCCTTTCTACCAAAACTTCACATTTTTTATTTCCAATTTGGCCTTTGTCTCACTGTCCCAGATTGTTGAGAAAGCTTCCCCTGTACTCTCACCCCATCCAAAGAATCCAGACCATCCATCACTCCCCTGCCTAGGGCAAAACAGCTGTCCTTAAAGGCAAGCATATCTTGCTTCTATCTGTCAAATCCATTTCCAGTTGGGGATGCATGGATCAGGCTATCTCCATATTACAGAACAGACCATGAAACTGCATGAATATTACAGGATAGATATATGTCAACTGTTCATATCATTCCATAAATATTATACTAAAAGAAAGATCTAGATGTAATACATTCCCTGAAATACATCATTTAAGAAACTTTGAACAAATCAAGAGAAATGCCTAGAGCGTGGAGGCCCTGACCTTGGAACAGGATTAGGGTTATAGTTAGGGGTAGGGTAAAACAAGAAACAGAGGAAGATCTTGCTAAAAGGAATGAAAGGGATAAGCAGGGCTGTAGGGAAACATAAAGGACAAGGCAGACAAATATTGGGGTGTGTGGTTGTGATTGGCGGGTTCTAAGCACAAGCACTAATAACTTAAATAGAGTTCTGGTTCATCACAACCCGGTTCTTTATAGTTACATTTTGGAAAAACAATAAAGAAATAAGTGACTTTTATCAGAATGATTATTTTGATGTGACGATGCACAAATGAAGCACCTTTGAAAAAACACCTTCAAGACACAAATGAAGAAACGAACAAAACTCAAACGCCTATTGGAAGACTAACAGAAGGTTAGGCACACAAATGAGGCATTCAGAAAGAAAAGACTGTAAAATATAATCTAGGTTTAAACCTGAAAAACAAAATCATGCTGAATGAGAAAGAGACATATGTAGGAATCACCACAGAAAACTATCGCAATTACGTAAATCATTCCATCAATAAAGTGACCTATTGATTGTTGAAGAATAATGCAAAGTGAAAACTTAAATCCACACACTAATGCTGACAAAAGCAAAACAAATCAATAGCAGACTTGATATAAAAATGTGGCTAAAACAACAAGACTATCATAGACTAATGTCAACCAAAAAGATTAAAAAAGAATAAAGGCTAAATAAAATATGGCCAGTAAATCTTTATTTCTTACATCCTGTTGTACAAATATTAATAATGATCCCAGATGTCAAAATGTTTTGATTTTTTTTTTTTTTAGAATTACAATGTAAGCATTCATCCTGGAAGATATATGAACTCTTTCCTGAATTACACTCGAAGAGCAAGAGTGCATACTCTCAAAGGGGAAAAGGTGGCCCTTGAGTGCTATCCTGGTTCTAAGAAATGCTTGTGTAAATGTAACCCCAGATAACCATTTAAAACAGCCAGGCCTTTCTAGGTGGAAACTGGAGAATCATCTTTCCTTGCCATCCCTTTGCAAAAATCAAGGATGTGGATCAGATGTTGGCCCATAAGCATCCATGAAAGAAAAGTATAAATGGGAAAGAAAGGAGGAGGAGGAATGTCTATGAATCCCAAGAATGCAGACAACTATTTGGTCCCGTGGGTGAGAACTGCTTAATATGAAAGATACTGAATACATATTCACAATTCAAGATTCTCTTCTCTGGATGCTCACAATTGACAACTAGATAAGGCACATGACACAGGTTCAAAAGTAGTTAAACCTTTCAATGCTATGTCTCTTAGAGTGAAGTTCCATTCTTAATGAAAGATGGATACCCTGCAAGATTCTGTTTTTGTTTTGGTGCTTTCAAGTCAGTGTTGACTCTTGAAAAATGCCTGGACTAGTGCCTGGAGTTTTCTTGTCAAGGGTTTTCAAAATTGGCTTGCCATTGACTGCTTCCAAGGGCTGAGACAGAGTGACTAGCTGAACTTAGGACACCTAAGTTGGGACTAGTCCCACACACACACTGCCTCCTTCCAAGAACTGAGAGAAAGTGATTGGCCCAAGGTCACCCAGTTAATTTTGTGCCTAAAATGAGACTTAGAAGTCATGGTTTCTGAGTTTCCTCATGGTTTAACTTTGGCTTAGTAGTTTATTTAACATATGAACAACCAATTTTTTGAACAGCTTTCTATAGAGTGGGTCAGTATGCTATACCTGTGACGTAAAGCTCATTCTTCAGATAACAATATACTGAAACCAGCAAGAATGGAACTATTGTTTCTTTTTTTCTTTCTTATCTTCCGATTACTCCACTGAAATGGATCGCAACCCAAGCTAAGGGAGATTGGTCAGCCTAGTTAAAATATCACAAGGATGTTTCTCTGACTGAATAATAGCTTCATTCCATATCAGATCAGAGGTCACATTGCATGTACAGTGTAAACATGATGTAAATGGATATTCTTTACAGCTGAAGACACCCCCATGGAAGCAATAAATTAGGATTCTAGCTTGGGCTGGAAGCAGACAATAGAAAACCATTCCAAAAAAGTTTGTCTAGTAAACAAAAGTAACAGCCCACTTTCTTAGAATGCTCTGCTTACTACTGAACCAAAAGTCTTCCTTCTAGTTTCTTGAAAAAGTTACTCCCTTCCCAAGGAGACTTCTGTTTTTTCCCTCATTCTCGAGATACTTCAGAGTTCATTTTGAAAAAATGCCTGGATCTGCCTATATTGACCGATTGATTATGTGCCATCAAGTCAGCCTCAACTCTTGGCAACCAGATTGATCCCCCCCTCCCCGGGAGGATCTGTTCCCAACTGGACCCTTCAGATTGATCTCCCTATAGAAAGAGGAACATCAGGTTACGAGTCTGTTTAAAACATATACAAAACCAGAATAAAACAAGCAAAAAAGACAGCCACCAAATAAATAAGGAAAGGTAATTAACTTTAAAAAGTCCCTCTGCAATATAAGCATATACAATTAAAATGGCAAGATTGAGAGAAGAAAAAGGTCATAGCCCGGGGCCAAAAGAATGCACCAGATGTTATGAACTTAACTTATAGCTGTGGAAATTTAAGATTGCCGTTTTAATGTGCGACTGTGCATGTGTGTCAGTTCCTCTTTAGCCTCCCTGGATGCCAGCACTTCCTGACCTGAAAAAGCTACAAGATACAAGTTATTCCATGAGGTCATTCTCTGGGCCAGGAAGACTGTGCTTGGTTAGAGAGAGAACTTTACAATAAAAGAAGAGCACATCCACTCACCTCATGGCTACTTCATAACTAAAGGAAGTGTAAGAAATCCGTAACTCACTCTCAGGAATTTCACTTAAGCTTCCCCCCCACTCCTTGTGGAGGTTAATGAGGAACATATTGACAGCCGTTTCTGTTCTGTGCATTTCTCAGTGGAAAACCTTTGGCAGTGAATCTAACTCTATGGTGGAGAGTTCAGTGCTTAGCTAAAACCTGTGACTAAGAACCGGCACCTGAACGAAAGTTACATGTTCTAAATACTCTGGCAACTCAGAATTACTCATTTTGCCATTCCTGGGTGACAGTTAATTTCCAAGCTCTTTATCAGACTTCACATGGTTGACATTTCAGACAAATGGGTCATTTCAACAGCAATCACAATGTTAAACATAGAGACACCTGGGAGTGGCCGGTTTGGACAGAAAGCTAAGTCTTTTATGCAAAACACACATACACATACACACACATACACACATATTCAGCAAGTATTGCGGGTCCAAATGACAAAAGAAATCTCAGCATCGTATAGGTTGGAAACATGTGGAAGAGGCTCAAAGTTAAGTCCTTTATTATCCATATCCATACACACACACACACACACACAACACACACACATTTTACTCTTTTACTCTTAGGAGCAAGAAGCTGAAGCCACCAGCTTGAATTTGCCTGAAGATGACAAGTGAGACCTCGTCGAAACGTTGCCTTGATACTCTCAAGCCTACATGGGAAAGGGAAAAGACCCGTTTACACCAAGACTTTCATACCTACACCCGTGAAAAATATATATATATATATATATTTGTTTTCTGAGGTTTTCGCGGGTGTTTGTATGTAAGTCTCTGGTTATTCGGGTTTTC
>JANHGC010004585.1:0-10140 GCA_027560395.1 Boaedon fuliginosus | reverse complement strand
GAATCTAGCTATCCAGTACTCTAATGAAATGATCCAATTGGGGATTAGTTATGTTGCAAATATAATTGTTGCTTGTTTTTTTTTGTGAGCTGCCAAGAAGCGTGCTACAGAAAAGACAGTTTCACCCCTGAAAATGCCAGTCATAGTTGCTAGCGAAACATCTGGGTACTCAGTAATTAGAACATGGACTATTAGCCTGAAAGCTCATTGCCACTGGATTGACGCAGGTTATGAAAGCTTTCATCAATCATCAAATTATATTCTTTGTCAGGCCTTTCTAGGTATTTACTGCCAAAAATAGCTTTTCATTTTGGCCACGGACATGATGCTTATTGTTTTCTCACTTGTAATAGTTTCTTCATCCAAATAGCAGGTGATATCTCCATTTGTATAAATAAGGGTTTCATTTTCCCACTTCCTTTCCTCTAAAGTGAGCTGGAATTTTACTCATTCATGCTAAGAATCACTCGCAATATTTATGGAATTCCCAGTATCAGCAATTATTGCTCACTTGGATTTCCAAGATATTGCTATTACTGTATTTCCAAATGTATTCACTTTAGCACTTATAACGGGTCATCCATGTTCCTTCCTTCCTTCATATATTTTAAATGACACTGGTGTGAATTAGATAGTAAAGGTATAATCACAGTAATAAAAAGCCTAAAAACAAATTAATATTTAAAACATTAAAATATATACCATACAATCCAAAATATATATTAACACATCTCTCTTAGCAACATAAATTTTGGGCTCAATTGTGATCATAAGCCGAGGACTACCTGTAATATGGGTTTTCTTTTTTATCTGGAAAAGTCCCCCCCTCCCCTGCAGTACATGGGATGATGGTGGGTGAAATGGTAGTGAAGGTCATAGTACATAGTTTGGTTATTCATGCTTCATTTGCCTTACGCTTATCTCTGAGTCTGCTTTGCCTAAAAAAAATAATAAAACAATGGTAAAGCAATAGGAAGATCCTAAAAGCTGTTGTGCTAAATGTTTAGGCTCTTGTTCCTCACTAGAGATTCAGCAGAATTGTTAGATGAAATAACAAGAGTTCACTTAAACTCTCTTTAACTGACAATCATGATCCATGATCCTTGTGAAAACCCTATTGTGGAGTGATGATGAGTATCAGTCTAAAGTAATAGCAAAGGTTGTGACATCTTGCTCACTACAAAATTGTCAAAAGCAAGTTTACAGTTGACCATGAAATCCTGAGTCACACCTAGTACACATCAATACACTCTTGGCGTTATAATAAAATAGTATCAAGTTGGAGTTTTAGAGGTTAGTTTGTTAACTGACTCAAGAATAGTGTGAGAAATGTACAGCTACCACCCTATGAAATATACAGTGTGTTCAAACACAGTCTTTTTAGCTATTGGCAGTACAAAACAGCTTCTTGGTAAGGTAGGCAATATAATCCTTTCTGATCATAAGATCTCAAGCTCTCAACCTTTTGACCTATCCTTGTAAGGCAGTGCAGATCATAGAAAGAGTTCTTTGTCAGAGATCCAAGCCGAGCACCGATTTGAAGTGATGCACCAAGTAGCGCCCCTCTTCTAATCAGCAGAATGGCTACATCACTTCACTTTGTAATCGGCAGAGTGATGCATTCCATGAAGAGTGGACATATCCGCCTTGCTTATGTTCAGAATTCCTGGGAGGCTAGAGCTGCCTCTCCCAAAATCTATATCCCTCTGGAAGTTGGGAGGCAGTTAGGAGGCAGACAGAAATTGAAGCTGTCCCACTCATCCTTGATCAATACCTAAGCTCTTCTCCTGTGAAACACACATACATATTTTTCCCATAGGTTCTTTGTAGTGTAATTTTTAGATAAAACTCAGAGGTTTCAGGTGGGAGCAGATATCTCATGGTATAACATCTATTTCTATGCAATAATGTGGCTATGAAATTACCATGGTAAGGAATGAATTAGTGGTACACAGAATATATGTGCATTTAATTTTCATGTCCCAAAGGTGCTTTTTTCAAGAGGCAACTGGACTTTCTGGTTTTTCTTTGAAGATGTTTCCCTTCTCATCCAAGAAGCTTCTTCAGCTGTGACTGGATGGTGGGGAATGGAAACATTTATACTCCTTGCAGACAGCTGGTCATTTGCATTATTTTAATGAGTAGTTAATGTCACCTGGAAATGTATCTATGTCATCAGGGTCACCTGAGTGGTGCAAATGGGTGTGGAGCTTTCTTGGAACTGTTGAATTGACTGTGTTGTAGATTGTAGATAGATGATGCTGTATCCCTCCCTGTCTGCTGAAAGAGGGCTGTTCAGTTTTAACATAGATGGCCTCTTTGACCCTTCTTTCAAACCAGCGGTCTTCTCTATCCAAAATGAGGAGTTTGCTGCCTTCAAATGAGTGGCCTGTGTCTTTTAAATGCAGAACCAGAAAGTCCAGTTGCCCCTTGAAAAAGCACCTTTGGGACAACCATGACCTGGATGACTGAGAATCTCCATAGACATTTCATTTTCATCTGCAGCATTTATTTTCTAAAAAAACAAACAAACCACTCCTAGATAAAAGCCTTAAAAGTGAAAAAGTACAAGTGCATGTATAGATGAGTACACAAAATACTCATATACAGCTTTCACAGTGTGTTCTTTCTTTGACAAATTAGATGCTATATGTGAGAAAACAGTATACTGCAATGAACTGCTATTGCATGGAACCAATTGCTATTTGCTGCTTTGACATACTGTATTGTATCTCCCTTGGGATGGAATGAGATGGATGGATAGCAACTGTACCTTTAGTTTGGATATTATCTAACATATTACAGAGATATTTATAAAATAAGATAAGTATACTTATAAAATAAGTCCTTCGGGAATTGGCTGGCATAAAAGTATAAAAGTATAATAAATAAAAATAAAAAAAATATTTATGCTTCTACATTGAGATCTCTTGTCCTTTTCTTTCCTTCATGTTCCCAGTAACCACATTACTTATGAGGATGAAGCCCGATATACTAGTACATTGTAATTGGGGGAAAAGGTTAGTACAGCATAATGAAGAAATGGAGAACTTTTGGAAAAAAAATACACTTTAAAAGACTATTAACATAATTATTTCAGTCAGTTCCGTCAGATATTTCAGAAGGTCAAAATCTCACTTTAAAAAAAGAACACATTTTTAAATGAGGTGTGTCTCTCATAAAGTTTCATTAAACAGAAATATGTGGTGGAAAATCCATTAAACATAACAGTGTTTCATGATATGGAATTTTGCATTTCCTCATTGAATTAATCAAGCCAGGGGGAATCTGCAGGAACAGATCAAAAAAGGAAAGTCAGAAATTATAACTACACAATGGAAGTTTCCAGGCTGACCTTTTTGACTTTTACCTCTCCAGCTCCCAGGGATGTCCCAGAATCAAGCCAGTGCCGTTTTATGATGATGATGATATCCTAGTAAATGCAGGGCCATTGGATGATCCCTATGGACTGGTGATTGTCTTCAACTTATACTAATGTTCTTTTAGTCTTGTCATGGAAACAACTATTCCTCATAGAATGTCTGCTGGGAATTGGAACACATCCATGGTCCTCTGTGGTTTTATTTCTTTTAGTACTTTAAGAGCTTCTTTAAAAGATCATTGAGTTATTTCTTCTTGGCTTTGGAGAAAGAATGGATATTGACTGTATCTTTTATATTACTAGCTTATTACCTGGCTTTGCTCGGGTATTTTTGTATCCCTTCCCCTTCATCATCTTCCTCCTTGTCCTGTTGTTTCCCTTCCCCTTCCCCTTCCTTGTTCCTTCTTGTCCTGTTAATCATCTTTCCATTCTTCCCGCAATCCTCCTTTTCCACCTCCTTGCCTTCCTCATGTTCTTCCTATCTCTATCCTCTTCCCTGGCCTGTAGGCAGTGGGAGTTCCACCCAGTTTTTCTGGATGCTGCTTCCACCCCCACCCCACCCCAAACACAGCGGCCCAGCTCCTCCAGGCTGAATGGCCTCAGGTCCCCTTCCAGGCATCCAAGAGCAGCAGTGATCCCAGCCATACCTTCAGTCAGGGCGGCTGGCCTTTTGGCAGTCTCCAGGCTAGGTTTGTTGGCCACCATGGCCTGCAGGGAAAGAGGAAGTGGGCAGTCTGCCCCGTTTTCCCGGACACCGCTTCTGTTCCCCGAACCCAGCCTGGAGGGTGGCAAAAGGCTGGGCAGAGTGAGCGAAGGTGTGGCTGGGGTCGCTGCTGCTCCAGGATACCTGGCAAGGGAGCTGAGTGCCTTCAGGCTGGAGAAGCAGAGCCCAGTTTATGCTGCGGGGGGGGGAGTATTGGGGAGCAGTGTGTGTGTGTCTGTGTGTGTGTGCGCACGTGCACCTGCTGCCCACCCGCCCACCTGCTGGGAAGGAGAGTTGAGCGAGGGACTGTCAGTTTAAAAATGGTGCCTCATAAAGAAAACTGCACATGCGCAGTGGAGAATTTGTGGTTGTTTCATGTTTTAACCCAAAAAAGGGGGTGAAAAAGGGCACCTACCCTTTGCAGACTGTGATAGTGCTTTTCTTAGTATGCTTTTCTACCTATCTGCCAAGTTTGAGGTAGATTGGTGCAGAACTGAAAGTTTGTATAAAGCACATACAAACAAACACCTCTTTTTTATAGATATAGAAAAGGGAAGTATAGGCAGTATTCTTCACAGTGGGGAACATATATTACTCTCAAATAATATATACTTTTTGGCATTACAGATCCATGCTTTTTAAAAAGTAAGTTATAACTGTCAGGTGTCCTTCCAAGGATTGTAAAAATCATACTATTATAGTGCAGTGGTGGTATGTTGTAGTGTAAATGTGGGGGTATTGCATTACTCATTGTCCAATTGATGAAGGAAAGCTATGAGTTATCCTCAGATTTTGGTTGTAGAATTATTCCAAATTATAAAATAAACAGGCCCATGTCATGTTACATATCCATGGATATACTGTCTCACCACTGTATGACCTTAATGTCAGTCTGCAGGACTTCCATATGGGGACAAATATACAGTATCTGTATTAACTTTTTCCAATCAGACCATAAACTATGATCAATTAGGGTTCCCATCACTGTGGCAGAATAGCTACATGCATCTATCCATTTGTATTCAGCTTCAATTCAGATGGGCATCTCTTGTGTAACAAGGAAGATGAATTGCCAGCAGAAAAAAAAAGCTATTGAAGTAGGGGGTTAGCCCTCGCTTTCTGGAGAATTCCCTCAAACATACCGTCTCAGAAAAATAAGATAAAAATTTTTATTGAAGATTCATTGGGAATATTTTTCTACTACATGAAGCTAGATTTCAGATCAGCACACAATTTACTGATTTCCATTTTTGTCGTTTTGAAAGGAATTTTCTCATAAGACATTGACAATGGCTTTACTGAAGAGACAATGCATTACTGAATTTCCAGCATCGGAAAGCATCAGAGATATTTTTCAAGACTCCTATAGACATAGCATCCCAAAGGCATGTCTGAGGAGCCAAATGCCTGTAAGAGTTGCCAGTGGTCAAGTGCCTTTACCAGCACACAAAAGCCAGTCAGGCTCCTAAAGTTACCGTAATGTCCATAATCTTTTATTTATAAGTCTCAATTCACTTGTCACTTGCATCTTTTCCAAATGCAACTGTACAGCGAGAAACGGCAAAGACATTGTAAATGTTTTATGCAGACTTGTGAGGACGGCTGTATCTTCCATAAAATAAAAGATAATTTGATGAAGAATGCATCCTTGCTGACACTTAATATTTGCAATATACCATTTATGACATTATTTCCTGCAACAAGGGCCAGGCCTGCTGTTTTTTGTGCATTCTTTCTCAGCAGATTGTTGTTTTATTTAAAAGGAGAAAATGGAACATGACAACTTATGATTCCCAGTGATCTTTAAAAGTAAAGATAAAATAATAAGGTAAAAGTAAAATAAATAATACATACATATATTCATGTATATACTTCCTGGTTCCTATTATTCAGACACAAGAGAAAGTTACCCACAACCCTACCCACTTAATGTTTTATTTTCTTCACAGTGCTCACTATGTCAAATCAAAGCAAACCCATATCATTTTGTAACAAAATAAGGAAATACGTATTCTCAACTTTTTTAAAAAAAATTATGCCATGCCCTTCATACCTTCTCTGGAGGGAAATGATAAAAAAAAGAATTCTACATTGCAACTACATAATTAAAACCCTATACTTTTGTATATGTGTGGGATGACATCATAGATATAGAAGGAACAGGGCTTTTAGTACTCAGCAGGGGTGGACTGCAAAAATTTTAGTAAGGAGTTTTCTGCCCGGTTGCCGGGAGGGCATGGCAACGGTGGGCATGGTCTAGACGCCCTCCTGCACCATGATGAGGGGGGCGTTTTCACCCTCCCTGGGCTCTGGAGAATTTCCTGGAGCCTCTGGGAGGATGAAGATGGCCTCCCCAGGCTCCAGAGGCCTTCCAGAAGCTGGAAATGGGCCCGTTTCTGGACTTCCAGAACTTCTGGGAGGCCCATTTTTTGCCCTCCTTGAGCCTCCGTGTGGGCCTTCCACTTACCTGGGATATGAAATGGGCTACATGAAGACTTTTGGGAGGGGCAGAGTGGTGTGGGAAGTGCAGCATGGGTGGGGCCAGCCAGGAGTGGGATTTGGCGGTTCTCTGAACTGGGCAGACTTTTAACAAGGGGTTCTCCTGAACCCCTGCAAACCCCCAGCAGCCCCCTCAGTACTCAGTAATGACTACCTTCTTGACTTTTTTTGGGACCCTTCCTGTGGATGAGCTCACATGCTCATGAGATATACACCCTGGTGAGTGTATAGTACACTGATGAGTCTAATTTATCACTTCTAATGTATAGTACTGAACAGTACTGTAGTATCTTATTGCTTTCCCATTTTCTATACAATTTTGTTCAATTTCTGTTCATAAATGTTTTTATTTTACAGCACTGAAATTTCGGGAAGGATGATTAAATTAAGCCTTGCTGATTTCATTGATAAATGTTATATTTAGGTCCATTCCTGTGCTATCATCTTATAATCTGGTTGTTTTAAAGCTATAAAAATCAGTGTCAGCTCTTGCCCACCATAAAAATATTTCCTGAAGAGACTCTTGGGAAGAAGAAAAAAAGTCTAATCCCTCAACAGAACTCAGAAAGGATCAAATAAAATAATTTAAGCAAGACGTTCCTATATGAAAGCTTACATCTCACATATATCTACTCAAAGTAATTTGGTACAAGATGGGCAGCTATGGAAAGGAGAAAAGGAGAGGAGCGGAGAGGGTGTTAAAACTGGGTAGAATAAAAAGGTTAAAATAATTATTGTTTGTGCTTTAACTTTTGCATCTAGTTAATACTCTTTCTTAATATATTAAAAACAATTTTACTTGACATTCAGAGAGAACAAAATTTATGGCCGTCCTTTTTCTTTCTCCCCATTCCGAAAACACAAAAGTCATTTGGCTTCAGTTTGATTCTCAGCAATGATTCACATAGTCTCTCTACTTGGTGCAATTCTATGCTATGGCCTAACTAAACTGTTTTCTCCATACTACACATGGCTGTTTCTTAAGCCAACTTCAGAAAATCCAGTCCAGATAGGTTGGTTATAGGGCTAGATGGTCCTCAATCCAGGTTATGGCCATTAGGAAACCTAGGAGCCATGGTGGCACAGTGGTTAGAATGCAGTACTGCAAGTTACTTCTGCTGACTACTGGCTGCTTGCAATTTGGCAGTTCAAATCTCACCAGTTCAAGGTTGATTCAGCCTTCCATCCTTCCAAGGTGGATAAAATGAGGAGCCAGATTGTTGGGGGCGATATACTGATTCTGTAAACTTCTTAGAGAGGGCTGTAAAAGCACTGTGAAGTGGTATATAAGTCTAAGTGCTATTGCTATTGCTAATTCATCATTCTCCTATTTCTTTGCTTTATGTTTCTTCAGCAAAGACTAGCTTGGCTGAATAGCTGTGATTTGGACTGGTTTAATTGGATCTGCTATTCTTTTTCTTTTTTTAGGGATTGTTCTTCTAAATCAGTTCCTACGCTTTTCATTTGCTTTCTCCAATATTTGTACACATGGAGACCTTCATGTTCCCTTCCCATGTGTCCCAGCCTCTCCTTGACTGCTCCCTACCCCGCTTTCTACAGTTTAGTGTTTCATGGATTAATAGAATATTTATTTGATATATACACTGAATTGCCTTTTTAGTAGGAAATGTGAATCACTTTGGGTGAAAAAAATTATGTATTTCACTCAACAATTAAGGAACATGACCTAGATGCTTTTGAAGGCTCTTTTAAGTTACAAAATCTTCTGCAAATTTTAAAGATGTAAGCTATAATTTGAAAAGGAATCTGGATAAGAAACTAAGCAAAAAGCCATTCAATTATTCTGTATTGTCTTAATGAAATCAAAATAATATGAATGGTTTCATGGTGATCTCTGGGTATTTCAAAGGGAATTAAACTTGTTGCTTTCTTAGACCTATCTTTGTAAAGATAAGAAAAGGAATGTGAATCACTGCTTCCTTCATCTTGTCCTTGGAAGATAAAATGAAACATTCCTGTGCAAGTTTTAAAGTTTCTTGAATTCAAACTCCCCCCCCCCCGAGAAATAGAGAAATTCACCTTCATTGCAGAGTACAAATTCTATTTCTGTGCATTTGCTCTCATGATTTTTTTGTTTGTGACTTTCTGAAGGAAGGATGCATTGTTAGGGACACTTTGGTTTTTTTAAAAAAAACTCAATATGTGGGAACAATATCAATAAATTAGGCCTGATGCGGTAAAAGTAGGTTGGGAGACATATTATTTCTCAAAGTCTTTTGATGTTAGAATTAGAGTCAGGCAATGAAATTGAAGCTGAACATTTCTGAATAAAATAAAGCAAAATTATATAACTCAGACTTTTGATTATGGGATCCAGTCAAGTAACGATGTGGAAGTTCAAAGGCTTCCATCTCCATCCCAGTGCCTTTAAGAAGCTTTGGGTTGTGGACCTGTGGATTTCCTGATAGCAGAGCTGGTGGCAGTTCTAGGAACTTTAATCCCATTTAGATTTAAAGGGCAGCAGAACTATAGTCTGAACTATGGCTTGAACTATATCAACACTGAACTATAGTCTGAATAAATCAGGAACTAATGAGTTGAGACTTGCCCATGAGAGAAAGACGGCACACTAGAAGCTTGAACATATGTCCTACTTAAAATGGCACTGGTAAATATCACTGTTAGTGATAGCTGCTCTCCCGAAGTCAAAATTCCCAGTTTTGAAAAGGAATTAGGCTCATCAGTGAAGGAAAATGCTGTCTATGTTTACTAATGAGGTTTGTCTCTGTGGTTCCCAAATACCAACAAACCTGTGCACATCTTCCTTGGTGCTTTTTGCTGAAATTGGTTTATTTTAAATTACCTTTTAACTTTAAAAGAAAGAAAGAAAAGAAACTGGCAGGGATGAGGTATGGAACTCCAGATTCATGCAAGTATCTTCCAACAGATTTTGGATCTATGTTTGTTTTGTATGTTTTCCACTCATAATGTATACTGTAAACGAATAAGTATCAGTGCTGCTCTGTTTCACTATCTGGTGGGTAGTCAGTGCAATAAGATTTATTTTCATCATTACAGGATTGGAGTCTTAAAATAAGTTATGGCTCCACCCATTGTTAGTTCTGGGTCTTTTACTATCAATAGCGTCTGGCTGAATTTTGCAATAGGTCTCTTTTTTTCCCTATACTTCTGCACAGGAAAAATAATTTACCCAGTCATCAATAAAGCATGAAAAGGCTGATAAATAACCTATTCATCATTTCAGATATGTGTGTTTTCCTTCTTCCTTTACTATTTTACTTCTCTATTGAACAATTCAAAGATTCTCCTTCTCCTTCATGTCCAAGTAAATTATGTCTTTAAGGGTTTTTTTTAAGGAAACAGCTACCATGTTTTCGTAAAAAAATAATAATAACAACAGAGAGAGAAAATAGTATTAGTATCTTCCTATTGTTAATATAGGCTGAGCCATTGTTTGTAATTTACCATATTTTTGTAAAAAATACACTTTTTTAATATTAAAAACATCAACATCAGTTGCTGAATATTTTCTCTAAATTGTTCTTACATGAGAGAAAAGGAGAGCGAGGGAGGG
>JANHGC010004582.1:116288-130207 GCA_027560395.1 Boaedon fuliginosus | reverse complement strand
AGCGCGCTTTTGACAGTCGAATCGGAAGCGCGTCCACAAAGCGGGTAACCAGCGAACCGGGAGAAACCCATCCCTGTCTTCCTCCCTTTCCTCTCCTCATGTCACCTTAACTATCTCCTAAGTATTTATTTATTTATTTTTCATTTAATTATTTTCTAATATCCCACATGTTTGTTAGGCAGTGACCATAGCACTCTTTGGAAAACCTAATTTATGAAGCACAAAACAGGTTTCCTTAAGGTGTGCAGGTGTATTAAATTAGCATTCACTTCCAATTCTGTATTCTCACATCAGCCTTCTGTGTCTGTGAAGGAGTTGTGCATTTAGACTTCCATCAAACAGTATTTACATCTGGGACCTTTGGGCTTCAATATAACATCCCCATATGCTGACATAAAACAGATCAGGTGTGCAGCCATCTTTTTCTTCGCTTCTGCCCCTAATTGTTTTTATTGTGTTCTTTAAACAGCAGCAGACGAAGAACTCATTCAAACTTTTGGTCATTCTGAACTCCTCACATCTGCCACTTAGCAGCAGTGGTCTCTCCAGGGGACTTCCAAGTAAAAGTTTGAGGCCCTACTGAGTGGGTTAAGTATTAGGCCTCCAAAGATGAGAAGAGCAGCCTACTGTGTTTTGAAGGACATACATAATAATAAAATACATTAAAAACACATCTGCTTCCTCCCTAATAAGTCCATTAAGCCCAAGGACTAAAAGGACTCGTAAAAGCTACAACTTTCCCCCTGCCCTGCTGCAGTTGTACGAGACTTTTGAATGCCATTTGGATGTTGCCAAACATACGTGGGCTTTGTTTGGAAGCATAATAAGATTTAAAGGTAAAATTGAGAGGAATGAGAAAGAGAGAAACATTCCCATCCTGACTCGTAAAAATCATGCAGCTCCCCACAAAGAGTATTTGCCAAACTCTGATGGTACAATTTTGCCTAATTATTTCATAATTTCTTTAGAGCAGTTATGGGGGAATAGGAATCCCAGTAGTTTTCTGTTTTCATTCCAGGCTTTATGTTTGAAGGGAACAAAAGTTGGAAAAACTCTGTAGCTGGAAACTGGGCAGTCTGTTGCTCAATTTCAGTGAGATGATCTTTCGGTGCTTGGGACCATATGCAGCTCATATGGTTTGCCTATACTTGCTTTAGAGAACAGACGGGTTAAAGTATTTCCCTAGCGGTCTTCAATTCCTTGGACTATTTTAATTCCAGGATCCAATCTGGATTGGTCACTGGGACCAGAGGTTTTTGTCTTCCAAATGTTCAGATTCGTGCTGGAGCCCATCTTCAGGAAACCTCTTTCTAGCAGAGTGCGTGCTGTTCACTTACAACAGGCACTGTAAACACCACACACAGAACAGCACACACTCAGCTAGAGAAAAGTTCCCCAAAGTGTCCAAAAGCTTGAAAGACAAAACCTCCAGTCCGGTGACTGATCTAGATTGGATCCTGCAACATTATCCTGGGGCTCGTATTTGCTTTCATTCCTATTTTGATTCCATTTGATTCCATAGAAAGCTGACCTCTTGGGATAAAAGGGAATTTTAGGATACTGAAATAGGATTTCTTTAGAAAGGCACTGTTATACATAGTATAAAATCTTTGACTATCTGGCTCAGTACATTAGCTTTCCTCATTAGCTTTTCCCTTGGTAGTGGTTCTGGCAGGAGACAAACACACCAACAGGGTCAAAAGTAATCATTTGGTTGTTTAGAATCCTTACCCACTTTGTCAATAAGGCACCTTTGTGTCTAACCCTAACCCTAGCCCTAACCCTAACCCCTATGCCAGAGAAGGACTGGCAAAAGTTCCTTCCCTGAGCCAAAAAAGGAAGCTAGCAAGGAATTCTGTAACAGAGATGCTTGCTTTTTCAGTGGCCTTTTCTCCCCAGCATCTTTTATGATTAGGTAAACAATATGGGTGAGCCACGGTGGTGCAGTGGTTAGAGTGCAGTACTACAGTCTACTTTTGCTGCCTGCCAGCTGCCAGCAGTTTGGCAGTTTGAATTTCACCAGCTCAAGGTTGACTCAGCCTCCCATCCTTCCAAAGTGGGTAAAATGAGGACCAAAATTGTTGGGGGCAATACGCTGACTCTGTAAACCAGAGAGGGCTGTAAAGCATTGTAAAGTGGTATATAAGTCTAAGTACTATTGCTATTGCTACAGGTGAATCACATGGTGGTGACAGGAAGGGCATCTGGCCAGTAAGCACTCAGCACCATTCAGTTGCCCAGACTCCATCCTGCAAGGGATTATGGAGTCATTAAAAGATGATGATGATGATGATGATGATGATGATGATGATGATGATGATGATGATGGGCAAATCACATGGGGTTTTACCCTTCCCATGATAGTGCTTGACTAGGTAGTGTTCACTTACTCCTATGCAAGACTGGCTCTGCCTTGGGCTAAATATAACTGATTTTTTTATGTTTTACGCTGTGCACTTAAATGTGCAAGGACAACAGGCCACTTCATTGTTTTGTGATTTAAAGATGTAAATTAGTAAGTATACTACAGCGTATTTGGGTGCTGAAAACCAGACAATCAATACACTGCAGCAAACATGTTTGTAGCTATCCTGGATGATTGCAGCCCAGGTATGCTATAATTATTCTGGGAGTGCTAAACCTAAAGGTAGACAAAGTGAGGCTTTTGAACTCCCCCATTTGTGTATGCATGCCCTTGAGCTGTCTCTGAACAATTGCCCCAAATTGGGACTGTGCTTAAAGGCAAGAAACCCACAAAAGCTAAACACACATCATTCTAAAATAGATTCATCTAAGCATCCTACCCCAAATGTTGCCCAAAAATGAAGAAACATTATTTTAAAAAATCCTCTTGCTTTTGCCCATATGCATGACAAGGACCCATCTGTTTTGCGTACCTTTTAAGAAATGTGTTTCCTTCACTTATCTCTATTTTATTTATGTTTTAAAATGCATTTTCTCCTGATAATGCAGAAGCAAGAGAGATTATTTCAACTGACGTGACTTGCAACAACTAATTTGACATCATCACGATGGAATGTCAAACTGCTGGGCAATAAACTTAAATAAGTTTGTCTTAAATCGTCTGGACTTTAAGGCAACAGCTACTTAATCTCAGACATGTTGGCATTTTCATTATTTGTCTGAACAAGTACGTTTTAGATGGGCCAGTCCTCGGGGTAACTGCAGTAGGTAGGCTCAAAAACCCTTGGCATTCACACCAGGATAACAATTGATCTTGTAGAGTACATTGTACTGTATATATTGTAAAACTAATAATGTAAAGATAATTAAATGTTTGCCTCCTTATCCCATATTAAGAATCTCATTTCTTCTCATGTATCATAAGAAATTTTCAACAATGAGGTTACCTAATTTTAGAATGGAAAGCCTCCTTAAAGGTCACCATCTATGTGTTTTGCTGCCCACCCAGAAGGAGAGAGGAGGGGGTGAGGGAAGCAGAGGAATAAATCCAGGCAGACTCCTACTCTGTGGGAGAAACTTGCAATACTAACATTCCCGACAAATGACTCAACAGCACACTTACAGTAATTATACCCAATTTCTCTGGCACATGTAATAGTTACGCTTTTCTAGAACAATAATTCTACTTTTCCACAGATTTGGGGTAATTTAAAAATGAATAGCTTATAATGGATCTAGAGGCCTACAGGCTAGTTGGTGACTTAAGGTGTTTCACAATAACTATTCCACAAAGGGCCAGTTTGGTCTATTTATGAAGGCACTAGGCTGGACTGTGAGTTCTAGTCCTTCCTTAGCCATAAACTTTGCCTGGTTGACTTTGAGCCAGTCACTGTCTCTCAGCCCAAACCACTTCACAGGGTAGTTGTTTGGGGAAAATAGGAGGAGGAAGGTGTGTTGGATATTGTTCACTGCCTTGAATTATTTGTAAAAATAATAAAAGGCAGGATACAAATATATAAACACATACATAAAGAAAAATAACTAAAATTTCTAATTCTTCCAGTGAGAATTGGGATGTGGGATTCGGGAGAAGAATGAATTAGAAGTTACTCGGTTCCCAGGCAGCCCTGGCCAGAAATCCTCAGAAAAGCAAGGAGGTTAAAGAAATATATTTTGTTTGAGTGGTCCTAAAATGTAGACCCTTTGCCCAATATCCCTGGGAACTACTTCCAGTAATGTAAATTTGGCAGGAAAAATATAGAGTGGCTATGCCAGTTTATGTGTCTTTCCCCCCCTAGTATAGCCTTATTTTTGTTTTTTTTGGTTTTGTTTATTCATGTGTTTTTATTCATCACAGTTTTAAACCACTCATCTCCCCCACTGAGGCACTCATTGTTCCCATTTTCTGTCCTATCTCTCTGTTTGCCTAGTTTCAGTATGCAGATAAGTATTAAACACCTTCATTCTGCTCTCCTGTTTCCTTAAGTCTTTCTTTTGCTCTCCTTATTAAAACAAAACTCCTTTATTCTTTCTTACTTTAGTGCTGGGTTTTCTACCATAGTGCACTCCACTACCACTTAAATCTTATAGCCCTGTTTAGGATGGAAATTGGAGCCGTTCATTGAACACTTCACTTCTGGTGAAGAGGATGGCAGATTCCCAGGCTAGAATGTTAGGCGTTGAATTTGGTGCAACTTTCCATACACTTAACATCTCCTCCCTAGATAATATCTTTTTGTGTATAATAATGGAACCACTTTAAACAGTTGCTCTCTCTCTCTGTCAACATAAAGTGCAAATTTCAGTACAGTACATATCTACAGCAGTTAATCAGAGCAGTTTTTTCTTCCACTTTATTCACAATTGAATAAATTGTTTGCTGTGTGCTTTTCAACCTTGGAGCTAGATTACCGTTGTTGGTTGGCATACAGATAGGCTTCAACCTACCACTATAATTGAGCCCAGAATTATGGTCATAAGCCATTGGGGTTGTATGTTGAGTCATCATGTGACTGGACCCAAATTTTTTTTTGACATTTTTCACAGTGATCATTAACCAAACACAACAATTGTTAAGCAAATTAATTTTCCCCAATGAGTGGTTTTTACTGCAAACCAGAGGTAGACAACAAAAACTAGCAAAAATGTCACAAATTGTGGCCACGTGACTGCAGCATGCTGCAAACATCCGTAAAGGTGAGCTGGTTGCCAAGTGCCCAAATGTAATCACGTGACTATAGGTATGTATGTGTGTGAGTGTGTGTGTGTGTGTGAGAGAGAGTGTGTATGTGTCATACTTCTGAATGGTCATTAAGTGATCATAAGTTGAAGATTATGTGTAACTGATGTTTCTGTCTTGAGAAACTCTGGCTCCTAACTTAATTCCCCCGCCATCTTCTTCTCCATCTCATCCCCTTCTATGTGCCTAAAATGACCGCTCTTTCTACCTCTTGTTTCAAATTGGGAGTGAGGAAGGTGTTTCTTTCCTTCCTCCATCTCCATGGTGATTGTTGAGATCAGAATGAGAGGAATGGTTGACATTTGTCCTTTTACTTCAATCTCCAAGTGTGAATTCTCTTCTTCAATTGGAGTTAACAAATGGGCCACGGTTTCATAACTGTTGATTTCCAAGAGCCAAAAGCGATGTAGGTCATCCATCCTGACCTACATGTAGGCTTCCTGCTTATTTTGAGCATATATTTAGTAGATGATTAATTCCAAAAAATTCTTTGGGTGCAAAAAGAATTGTAGAGAGTTCCAAAGATTGTAGCACATATCTTAAGTTAGCATCTAAAATTACTGGTAAGCTCTCAGTCAGGCAACAAAGAGGAGTCAAGCGGGGAACTAGCCTGGAGTCCTTAGGCAGCTACGAGAAGCATAAGTCTGATCTTCTCCTGCCCCACCCACACACACTAGTTCCATGAAAACTTATCTATTTATTGAACTTTGAATTGCATCCAGTGGCTTTCCTCCCACTGAGGTGGGAATTGTCAGGCTCCTCGAACTGAACTCAGCAAAAGCTCTTCATACCCCCAATGTGGCACTGGTGGGTAGGTATTTTTACTGCATGCTACAGGAACTTAGTTTGCTTGGTGATTGTTGTGTGTCAGTTTGAAGTCAAGACCTTTCTTATGCCCGTGGTGGTGAATTCTAGTGTTTCTTTTTCCTGCCTTTCCCAGTTTAGGGGATATTTCACAATGAATTTTTCAATCTGGGAACTAGAAGAGTGTTGGTGGTTTCTTCTATGAGAGGTAGTAGCTCCCAATATAACTCCTGGGGAGGGGAATTCCAGGTGAAGGGGCACTTTTCCACTTATTGACAGTGTAACTAGTTGCCTGGATAGAACTATCTACACCAGACACCCTAAAACTCTCCCTCCGCCCCTGGTAATATATATCTGTCTTATTCACAAAAATGAAGAACTGTTTTTGTTATTAAATTTGAAGGGGAGAAGTGATCAATGGAGGATTTGGTCTTGTCCTGGATGGTTCAACAGGTGCCAAAGAGCGTGCAAAGATGATGTTGAACTGGGATGTTTCTAATGGGGTAAGTAAAAATAGATCAATTTGAAATTGTACTTTTTAAAAGAAATGTAAACAAATAGATTTTGTTAAGTAACTTAATAAATTTATTACATATAGCAAGGTTATTTGGATTATGGGATATTTGCTATGGATATTCTAACGATATATAGTATATTATATATTTGATTGGATCTTCAGGATTTGCTTACTATCTGTATCTGTATTGGGTAATTACAGAATGAGGAACAAACCTTTCAGAGCAAAATCCATATCACTTTCTTTTTTATGCTAATGAAAAATGACATAAAATTTAAGATGATTCCAGCCACCCTGAGGAAGATATATATATATATATATATAATTTTGTGCAGGATTCAGCTTCCCCACCTTGTCATCTTAGGGAGTTTCTTAATTTATTTCCATATAAAATATATATTTAATTACAAATGCTTTCATATTTATATTATACAAGCTCATGGCATCATAAAATCTTGCTTATTCCATTTACTGAAAGTTTATAACTTCCAAATTGCTTTTTCTGAACTAGCAATGCTGTGAGAATGGCATTCAAGAGGCACAAATACTCCTACATCACAATTCATGCATTCACACCCTGTGCTATCTGAACAGCTTGTGTAGTCATCATATTTCATAACTGCAAGAGTAGGTAAAAGAGTAAAGCATATTGTTGCTGTGATTTTGGACAATAGTTAAATTAATCACTAAAATGGCACCAGCTTTGTATCATCTTATCAATTATGAGTTTTCTGGATTCAACATCCTATCAAGCTTGCTCTGTTCCCATACCCCATTAGTGGTCTTGATTTGAGTCCCAAATAGCCTCCAGAAACCAACAGCGATGTGTTAACTAGGCAGCTAATTGATAGCAGCAACAGCAGCAGCTCACTATTTTAAAGAAAAATTTCCATTTGAATCAACCAAAGGAGCTGACTTTGCACAATACAGTGACTGACAGTTAATGAGAGCATTTGAGAAGAAACAAAATGCCACTAGGGCCTCCTTGGCCCCAACTTAAGGCAAAAATGAATTAGTTTTGGTGCCTGCCATTCATCTGTACCTTCACTGTCAACTGACTAGCTTTTATTATTGTTGTATTATATCCCTTCTTCATTTTGTAAAACTAAAAAAAAAAAAAAAGTGAGGCACCCAATATTCCTGCCAGTGAGATGGATTCGACTGAGAGTGATTTAGTTACCCAGCAAATTTTCAGGCCTAAGGAATGTAATTTCCTCATTTCTAGTCAATTTTTTTTTCTCTTGGTGGTTATAAATTCACTGGTCAGATCTAGATGAGGAAGTATAGGTAGCTGGTTATAACCACAGCTAATTAGGAGGGGCAGTAAAGAACAGGCTGAAAAAAACTGTACTTTGAACATACTTGCCTTTGGTCAACTCAAACCTAGCAGTGTCTTTCAGTGTTGATTACTTCTAGAATAAGTGTAGACTGGGGGTCTCCAACCTTGGCAACTTTAAGATGTGGATTTCAACACCCAGAATTTCCCTGCCAGCCATGCTGGCTGAGGAATTCTGGGAGCTGAAGTCCACAAGTCTCGAAGGTAGCCCGGTCTTGTGCCATGTAGGGCTTTAAAAGTAATCACCAAAACCTTGAATTGCACCCGGAGCCCTATTGGGAGCCAATGCAGCTTGGGGAGTTATGGTGTTATATGGGTACATCGAGGTACACCCATAATTGCTCGTGCAGCTGCATTCTGGACCAATTGAAGTCTCCAAATGTTTTTCAGGGGTAGCCCCATGTAGAGCGTGATGCAGTAATCTAACCTTGAGGTGATGAGTGATTGTGAGAAGAGCCTCTTGGTCCAGGAAGGGGCACAGCTGATGCACTAGGCGTACCTGCGCAAAAGTCCTCCTGGAATTAAACGTATATTAACTTAGCTTGGTGTTTCTCAACCTTAACAATTTTTAAGCTGGCTAAGGAATCTTGGGAGTTGAAGTCCACATATCTTACAGTTGCCAAGGTGGAGAAACAGTGACATAATTCTTTCCAACTTGGAAGCTTCAGTTTTACCAGGACTGGAATTCCTAAACCACACTAGATGGGAACTCTGCCAACTGGCACACATCAGGAAAAGGCACCAAGGTCAGGGAAAGTTATTTTAGCTGAATAATTCAATATTCATGTTTTTCAAATATTGTCTTCAACCAATATTTGTTTGAAGACAAGTTTGAAAGTATTCAAACTATACTTTCCCAGCCATTGTTTCTAAATTCAGCATTAAGCTATTATACGTTCCATGAAATACATTCATTATAGTGCACAAGAAATGACACAAATTAAAATAATACATTGTGTTACAGAATATATTTGGTGCGCTACACTTCTAATCCAAAGGAAGTAACCTGGCAAAACATCTTCCTTATACCATGTCAATCTCTAAAAAATGCTATGCTTGAACACTTAAATCCAGAACTAAAAATATTATCTTTTATCATTCAGGGTATTAATTAAACAGTAACACTTCAGATGCAACTGCAAGAATTTCAAGAAATCACTCAATTTAGAAAAAAATGTTAAATGTATTTTGGTATATATTTAAATAGTTGGCTATCTTATATTTTATATATTCTATCCACGGATTTTTATTCCATAAATGCAGGTTGCTAGACGTTGTTGGTCTGGTAACAACAACGCTTATGAAACCATCTGTCAAGCCATGGACAAAGAGAAGAATCTGAAAGTGACCCTTCCACATAAGGTGCTTGATGACAGCATCTTGGAACAAGCTCTGAGTTGTTAATTGTACAATCATCGTTTATTCTGCCTTTTTTGAACCAGGTTCCAACTGCTACTTTCCTCTGGTTCTAGTCCAAAGCTCTCATTTATGATACAATAAAAGAACGGTTGAATTTTATCTTTCAGGAAAGTAATACTAAAATAAATCCACATCAGTAACATTAGTTTCTGCACGTGTTGAATATTAATGCACGCTTTTCAGACACAAATCACCAAGTGATTTCCAATCTAGGAACTGGTTAATCTTTGTACTCGCTCTAAAATTAGTGCATAAACCCATTGCTATTTGATTAAAAATCCAAGCAGAAAAAGCAACAGGCCTTCAACACTTTTTCTACTGCTAATCATAATCATCATGTTTGCTGCAACTTGGGTTCTTTTTAAGCTTTGTGGTCAAAACTCAGCATTATTGTATTTAGCTGACAACCTGTCTCCTGCTCTCAACTTCACAGCAGAATCGGACTCATGCTGAGCAACATTCAAAATGCATTTTGAAAAGACTTAATTTCAATACAGTGTTTTTTGGCTGATTTATATGGAGACTAAGGATATAGAATACGTTTGTGTTAGCTCCCTAACAATTCAGTCTGTTGATTTCCTCTTTGTTATATTTGGGTGAGGAGCAGCTATCACACGGTCTAACCTTTATTCAGGTTTCAGTTTTCTGCCCATATTACAGTGTGGAAATTATCCCAACCAAATTGTAAGTTCACCTTTAAGTGTTATAGTTGGCTTTTAGTTTTGTATGACTTGGGAAAATGCCATCTAGAAAAAAAACCCCTCATTCTCCCTTATGAGCTTGGTCAACTTTTAAGATAATTTAGAGAGGCTATTATCAAGGTCTGACTAGAGGCAAACCTAAAAGAAACACAAGAAGGAGCCTTTTCAATGGCTGTTTACAGGCTTCAGAATTATCTGCTAAGGAGGGTCGGATTGATTTCTATTCTTTATCCTTCTACAGTAGGCCTCCCCCTCCCCCCATATAAGCATTTTCCAGATAAAGTCGACTGGTGTGATTGTGGTAATTTAAAATAATGTTTTACTTATTTAGCTGTGTTTTTCTTACTTGCTCTTTTGTATGCCATATGTTTCTGGAAAGAAAGGACCAGATGATACTTTTAACCTTTTAATATTATTCATCTTCATAGCAATAGGTAATAGTTCTCAACTTATGACCACAATTTGGTCCTGAATTTCCATTGCTAAGACGCTTGTCAAATGAGTCGTGTCTGATTTTATGGCTGTTTTTGCCATGGTTGTTAAGCAAATAACTAAAGCTCTTAAGTAAATCATGTGGTCATTAAGTGACTCTGGCTTCCTGTTGCTTTTGGTTAGTGGAAGCTGGCTGGGAAGGTTGCAAAATGGTGATCCCAGGACCCCAGGATGGTGCAACTGTTGTAAAGACATGCCACTTGCCAAGTGCCCAAATTTTGATTATGTGATTGTGGGGATGCTGCTACAGCCATGTCTCAAACTAGTTGCAGGTTACTTTTTCAGTACCATTGTAACTTCAAACATTCACGAAACAAATGGTTGTAAGTTAAGAACTACCTGTACTTGAGAATTCCATACATAAAAAGATTTCTAACTTGGCACCAATAATTCCATTGATATTATTCAACTTCCTGCATTTTTTATATTTGTACTTACCAGTAATTTCAAAAGCTTTCAATTTTATTAGAGAATGATTGCATGCATCCTGTTGAACACAGCCACAGTCAACATATGGGCTGTTGATCTGAGCTCCGATCTTGGCAGACATCCTCGAATGGTGATGAAATATTTGCAACCAAATTGCAAAGCTCAACAGCCCAACAGCCCAACTACCAACCCAAGCGACTTACACATATTCAAATACATTTCAACAGTCAACATATTTCAGCATCTCACTTGGAAGGTGGTGACTGGACATTTTAAAGTTGGATACTTTCACTTTAAAAACATACAGTGGATTTAAAGTATGGGACTTCAATATTATTTGTCTGAATCATAGGATGTTCATTATCATGCCAGGTTTATTTCTCATCATCCTGAATTTACATGAGTATACCAAGTAACTTTCATACCTAGGTGTTAACCGAGTAGCAGACCGCAATTTAGCTCTGATTTAGAAGGGGGAGTGAGATATAGGTAAAAAAGTTGTCATGTGTAGAGGGGACTGCATATCATATATTGCATCTGGCAAAGAAAAGCCAGAGATGGATGAAAATCTTTCCTCACTACTGATTTACAGTGCTCTCCATATGTCCTAGAATGGGTAGAAAACTATGAGGTGAAAGTGGCACTGTGTGGGGTGGGGGGAGAGAGACTGACAGACATGTTTGCATTGTAATGAAATGCAAGTGGACATGGTATGATTATTGTTAAAAGTGAGATTTACTTTGATTTGGAAGCTGAACAAAGTAATTTTATTCTCCTTTGAAACTGTGGTTTTTGCAAGCGTTTTGTTTCATGGATCCATGGCAACAGTTTAAAAGCTAAATTATATGTGAATCACTCCTTCTTCATCAGTCTAAGCTAGTTCTACGGCAAACCCATTAGCTTGGAGAATAGTATCTAGTAGAATGTCACAGGACTCTGGGCTGGGCCCATACCATTCCACATTTTTTATTAATGACTTGGCCAAATGGAACGCTTGACAGAACCATTTTTTGTTTTAACAATGACACTAAATAGGAGCAGTGGCTAATGCTTTAGAAGAAAAAGAAAATATTAAAAAGAAAGCCTATATAGGCTGAAACTGTGGCCTGAACAGAATTTAAGAGAGAAAAATATAAATTCCAGCATATGAGGAGAAGAATAATGAAAAGTATAAAATGGAGATGTGATTTGGCCAGAGTACATACCAAAAAAATTCTGGGTGTTCTAGATGACAAATTTAACATTTTTCAATAAAGTGATGTAGCTGTTATAAAGCAAATGCAATTTTGGAATATATTAAAAGATATAGGCCCCAACGCTTCCTTGGTCAGAGTCTAAAAAGGACTTAATTGGAGTAATTTTGTAGGAGATCTATCAAGATGGCAAGGGGAATGGAAACAAGTACTGTCATGAAATGGGTATAGTTAGCCTTTAGTAAGGGAGATATAATACCATCCTTCTTCTGTCCAAAGAGCTTTTATGCAGAGGAGAAAGTAAACTTCTGAGTTACCTTGGCAACCAAGTCCAGAACCATTACTTCAAACTACAGGGAGGTAGATTTTAGTCAGATTTTAAAAGGAAATTGCTGGCAGTAAAAGGCGGTCAACCAGTAGAATAGGCTGCTTCATGGAGTGATATGCTGTCTTTCATTAGAGATCTTCAGTAGCCATTGAGTAGCCATCTATCCAAAATGCTTCAGCAGATCTTGCAAGGAGTGGTAGTGGTACGGACTAGATGACTTGTGAAGTCCCTATTAACTCCAATTCCTTGAAATATTTCCAGTTGGTAGTTATCTTCTTAGTAACTGATACAGAGACAGTCTCAGTTGGCAACTTCAACAATATCAACTAGTTATAGGCAAGAGGCTAGAATGAGATGCCACTCAGGATTAGTTAAGGAAAGCTGGTCACAAGATGAGAGACATGGAGAACTGCAAAATGATGGAACTGGGGGCACGCATTTTGAAAAACTCAACTTTTACCTAGGAAGCTGCAATACAGAGTAATGAAGGTAGTCCTCATTTAGTGACAATTGACAACTCAATTATTAAGTGAAGCAGTCACTAAGTGAAACCGCAACTGGGCCTATGATCTTACTCCAACTTTTCTTTGATCTATAGATCTAAAAAGATGATAAATGCAAGGATTGGTGCTAAAGTTACTTTTTCATCATTGTCGTAACTGTGGTCACTAAATAATATAATTGTTATGATTAGACGCATAAAATAGATGATTATGTCTTGAGTTCAGAATAATATGTGAACCCAAAAATTTTTATTTAAAAACTATGATTTGTTGCTTAAATATTTGTGACAAATATTATAGCCTAGTAAAACAAACCATGCAGTATTAAATTTGACAATTAAAAGCTAGCTATTCCACATCTAATATTTTTCAATGTAAGAAATAACAAATTGCTAGAAATGTAGCAACTTATTAGTAAAATCACTGGAGTATTGGAGCACCTTTTACTATTCAATATTAGTTAAGATGTGTGTTCAGCTTAATTTAAAACTACAATTGCATATTTAGCAATGAATAATTAGCTTATTTTGCAAATAGAAGGGAATATAGCACCACCTACTGTTTGAACAATATAAGAAAATATTACAATACTATATTATAACTAATCATGCTAGAGAGGCAGTTTGGTATATAGATAGTTCTTTTGTTACAACAGTAATGTAGTCTGTTCATTATGTTTGAAAGTTTGAACATCAAATGAATTGTGTCACTTAATTCCCCATCCCTGCTACCCCAGAGATGTTAGAAATCACATATTTGTTTTCATTTCAAGATACAAAATAATGCTGGCGATATATATACCATATGTTTTCTGAGGTTTTTGCAGGTGTTTGTATGTCTTTGGTTGTTCAGGTTTTCTTCCACATAAAATTGGAAGTATCTTGGTGACGTTTCAACGAGGTCACACTCGTCATCTTCAGGTTGGTCTTCAGGGTACCTTCCGCTTCGTGCTTCTGGGAGCAATATATATATATGCTCTATATATATATATTCTACAAAAATCACCACAGGCAGTTGAACAGAGAATGCAAGC
>JANHGC010004582.1:86410-116188 GCA_027560395.1 Boaedon fuliginosus | reverse complement strand
AGTGAGAGAGAGAGAGAGAGAGAGAGAGAGAGAGAGAGAGAGAGAGAGAGAGAGAGAGAGAGAGAGAGAGTATAATACATGCTACAGTATTTAGTTGCCAAACAAATTGCATATGTTAGAATATCTTTTTAACTTCACTGAAATAACGGGGTGAAATCTGTGATTAAACAGTTACCAAGTCCTATATTTTAAAAACTAAATATCAGCTATATTATCGCCTGGCTAATTCTAGGCCAAATTTTCTCTTTCTAAACTGGTGGGATTCCAAGTCAGATGCTCAAAGGTGAGAATTAAAATCCAAGACATTTGGAGGGCATCAAATGTTTGAATGCTGCGTAGGGAGTCTAAGAAAGCAGTAAGATGAAAAGTGTAGCAAATAATGAGTGCATTAAGGAAATAAATATCATTTAGTTATCAAATTAATAAGGTTTAGATGAATCCTGGGAAGGCCAACGTTAGGCTTTACGATTTGACAAATGGCATAGATAGCAAATTTCCTGATGTTTCACCAGCAACTTTAAATGAAGATGCTCAAAAGATACCATCTGTGAAAGCCTACACTAGATCTTGGCTAGTTCATCATTCCATATACAGTATCCTATTTGGCTTTGATGCTTCAATTTTGTCATGTAGAGGCGTGAATCTGGAGTGGCATGAATTGGCACACTTCTTTCATGTGAAAGATTCAGAATGCAATTCCTTCTACTCCCACTGGCTATTTTTTCTCAGAAAGACAGTGCACCTTTTTCTGCCATGCTTCATTAACTAATCTCCCCAGGCTATAACATAATCTCTTTATGAGTTCTCTGTAGATTTGTTAATAGTCTCTACAAATTTGAGATCTGCTTTCCTTCTTTATAAGTGGGAGATCTTCCAGCTTTGCTTGGAGTTACCTTTCCTCCAAAGGAACAGGTATCCAATTTAATGGCACTTCTGGATCCGTATTTCTTTTTCTATGTGCTGAGTTAATTGCTAGTTCCTTTATCATTTTTTAGTAACACCCAAATCTGGCCTTTCTAAAAGCTAATGACTAAGAACTGGTGTACATACTGGTAACCTCCAGCCTGATTACTGCAATTGGGCTGCATTTGTATGTAACCCGGAAACCTTAGTTACACAAAAGGCTTGGATCCAGGGGGCCCTCTCTGGCACTGGCTTGGCAGCTGTCTGGCAGCTTGGACATTGGCACGCAATGGAAGGCCGGTGGGCTGCTGGGCACCCAGATACAGGCAGTTGCATGGATGGCCCTGCATGAGAGGTGCCAGGTTTTGGCCTTCCTTGCCTCTGAACAGGATCCATGCCCAGCATGGTGTCTGCCAGGACTCGTTGTTTGAGTGGGGTCTTGTCTCTGCCCCTCAGTGTGACTGTGGTGCTCCTCGGCAGAATATCCATCATGTGTCCGCGTATCCATTGGGAGTTTGCACCCTGCCCAGTGCCTGATTTTTTCAGCGTGAACTGTCCTGTCCTTGAATGGCTGGGTGGACTGGACATTGACATTTGAGCTACTATAAGTCCATATATTTGGCATACGCTAAATAAATAAAATTACACAAAATTCAGCAGCTAGCCTGATTTGTGAAGCCAGTCAAGGGCATCATCTTTGCTAAAAGCATCCTGTCAGCTTCCAAGTCATTTTCAGGTAGAATATTAAGATCTGGTTATTGCTCTGAGTCCTTAAGTAGTTTCTTTCTTTTGAGTCTTAATAAATAATTGCATAGTTTTTTAATCAATCTTTCATCTGTCCCTGTTAGTATATCATCTAATTCTGTTAATTTCTCATAAAATTTGTATTGACATCTTTTTCATATCTTGACTGTATTTGCAACTGTGAATACCATGTTATATCTATTCTCTTTTCCAATAAGTCCTGTTTTGTTCTGTTTTGTCCCTTTTCATTTAGAATATCTTTATATCTCAGAATATTACCCGTATCTATAACATTAGGATGTACAAGTGCTTCCACTGTCAAAACCCACTCGAGTTTTCAAGTAATGTTGTTCTGATTCTCCCATATTGTTAATAAATACATTTCTAATATAATGTCTCTTGAAATAACCATGTACCTTGCTACCCTCATACCATAAGAAGCTGTGCCATCCTGTCTGTAAATCATGTCCTTCCAAAGTTAGCAATCTTACATTTCTCAGTTCAATCCACTATTTTAACCATGTTAACCCAGCTGCATAATATAGTTCCCAATCAGGCAAACCAAAAACTCCTCTAATTCTTGCTTCTCGCAACATTTTTAATTTAATTCTTCCTTTTTTCCCTTGACAAATGTATTTCACTATAGTTTTGTTAAGTTCCTCAAAGAATTTCTTCTCTAGCTTCAGTGGGTTTGGAACAGATATAGCAACCTTGGTAGAATGTTCATCTTAATTGTTGCAATTCTTCCCACAATAGGAAATATTTGAGGACATTATCTGTGCCACTCAGACTGGAACCACACCATAACCTGGTTCAACGGGCTTTTGCTTCATGTGTTGGGTAAACCCACTAGCTGATTTGTAAATAATGACATGGTTTAGTATGTTGTGCAAACTAGCATACTATAATCTAGTCAAAAATACTGGTTCGTTAAAACAAAGTGTGAGTCCAACTTCAGAGTAATTTGCAGTCCATTTCTAAAAGGTGGAAAGAGAATTGGTAATAGATAAAACATGTCAACAACTTTAAACAATAACTAAAAAAGCAGCTTTCTTTCAATATTATACAATGCATACCATCTTCTTTCTTAGAAGATACATTTTCTTCCTATATAATACTTTGACCTCCAGGCCCATTGACTTATTAAATTTATATGCCACCAATCTCACTTTCCATTACAATTGGGAAGACCCAAGTTTAAGGGTGGCTGCCCATGAAAATATCTTTCTGGAACCAGATTTCATTGCCACTTCCTTCACTTTCTCAACCATCCAGCTTGCTGTTTTTCCCATTCTTCCATATTTTGAACTCTGGGCACCACATTGAACGATTTACATCTGAATGCAGGGTAAAATAGATAAGTAAATAAGTTTAGTTTATACATCCCAGCAACCCTTTCTTCAATCTCCACCCAACATTACACTCATTGTTTCCTTATCTAATTCTTCTTCTCCAACTTTTTGGCCTTTCCAGTTTTACTGTCCTTCTCAACATGTTAAATTGGACAGGTAAACTGAAGAATTCACATCATGTTTGGAAACCACTCTGCTAACTGCTACGGGGAGGTAAATCCTCTCCCCTGGCTTCCCCTCTTTCTCCTACAGCAGTTACTCTGTTTCTGGTTTTTTTTAGAGCATTCACCTCCCTAAAGGGACCTATCAGACTAAACATCACTAAACAAAGTATACACTGAAAAAAAAAACTATGTTACAGAAAAAACAAAGGCATTATTTGCATTAAGTTTAAAACAGCCCAGCACCATTATTTACTTCAGAATAAAAGGCATGATTCTGACACACGGTAGCTGCTCTGTTGGAGGCAAAGCAAACACAAATCTTTTGGAAAGTCATAACAACTGGCTTGGAAACACTAATTTCAAACATAAGGGCAGGGTGCATTAAGGCTGTGAAGGAAAGTCGCTTTATACGAGATTAAATTTGGAAAGGTATTTTTAGATGGAAATTTCAGTAATAATGAAGCATCTGACGGCAAAGGACCAAGAGCTCTGAGCTCTCCGACATATTCCGCAATCCAAGCCGGTTCACCTACCAGGCGAAGGTCTGATGAAAGCTCTACAGTCTTGGCGGAAGTGGAATGATGGGGAAACACCATGTACACAAATCGAAATTTTATTTGCGAGTTTTATTGCCATTGTTAGCAGTGTTGGAGATACCGTTTTGAGCGGGTGCCCAGTGAATCTAACATATGTTAATCATTGCTCTAATATCTTAACCAGTCCTGCTTGGCAGTGAGTTGGCCTAGATGACCTGCTACCAGGTCTCTTCCAACTCTGTCAATCTATCTATATACGGTACTAATAAGTGATTACGAGATCTCAGTTTACCAAGGAGCGGAGAACCCCATGCAAAGTGGGATTTCTTCCTTCCGTTTTAGTTACGCGTCGAATCTTTCACGATCTCCGCCCCGCTGCTGAGCTACCCTCCGGTTTCACGCGGAACCACACCACTTCCTGGTTTTACACGCGGCCGCGCAGGATCGACTCCTCTCCTACACTCCGCGCTCCGGGTTTCTCCGATCTCTCGGCCGGCTCCGCCCCGCGGGCTCCGGTTTCAGCCGCTGCTACAGGGACCCCCAAGATGGAAACGCAGGGGCTGCCTGCCGCCGCGGAGGCGGCCCAGCCCGAGCCCGCCACCCAACAACATGGCGGCGGCGCGGCGGCCGCGGACGACGGGGCTCCCCCCTCAGGGCCTGCCCGCCGACTTCCTCAGCCTCGTGACTCTGCGGGGGCAGCGGCCGCGGGGGCCTGGGGCCTGGACGTGACATTCCCGGTGCTGCTGCTCCTCGAAGGGAAGCTGCCGGAGCCGCCGCCGCCGCCGCCGCCCCCGCCGCCCCAGCAGTTGCCACCGCCGGCTCCTACTACCTCGGGGGGCCCGCCCGCCTCCGCCGCCCTGTCCCCGCCAGCCGGAGGCCCCGGGCAGCCGCCGGAAAGCGACGCTTTGCTGCTGGTGCTTAACTTGGTGCGGGGCGGAGCCTCCGGGAGCCCCTCGCGAGGCTCCTCTCAGGATTCCCCGCCGACGCCGCGGCCGGGCAAGCCGGGCGGAGAAGGCCAGGCCTCGGCGCCGCTCTCGGAGGGCGGCGGGCTGCAAGAGGAGGGTGGCGGAGGCGGCCAGGGAAATTCCTCCTTCTCGGGCACGCTGACCATCAACAACCAGAGCCTGCTGGTGCGCTTCGAAAATGGGACGCTTAGCTTCGGGGGACCGGCGCCGGCAGCCCCGCCGCCTGCTCCGGTTCAGCCGAGCGACGACGCCCAGCCCCCGGCTGCCGCTTCGAGGGCTCCGCCGGCGTCCTATACTCGCCCGGATTCCCGCTGCGTCGAGACCTTTTCCCGCAAACAGGTTCTCCGGCTGCATCAACTGTCGGCGCGGGGCGGGAGCCCCACCAGCGCTGGGCAGGAGGGCGGAGAAGGCGCGGCGGCGGCGGCGGCTCCCTCGGGTGGCGCAAGCCGGGCGGCGCGCCCCTTCAGCTGCCCGGTCCCCGGCTGCTCCTGGGCTTTCGCCACGGCCTACAAGCTGCGGCGCCACCTGCATTCCCACGACAAGCTCCGGCCCTTCGCCTGCTCGGCGCCGGGCTGCACGAAGCGCTTCACCACCATCTACAATCTCCGGGCTCACGGCAGGGCCCACGAGGAAGAGGCGAGGCTCAAGTGCGAGGCTTGCGGGCAGCGCTTCCCCAGCGCCGCCCGGCTCGGGGCGCATCAACGGCGGAGCCACCTGGAGCCAGACCGGCCTTACCGCTGCGAGTATCCAGGTAATCTGATGGACCCGGACCTGGTTGTTTTGGGCCTTTCCCACCGCTCGTGTGTAGCGTTTCTGCTTTGGACTGGGAAAAAGGAGGGGTATTTTAAATTGAGGGTGTGGTCTAGTTACTTAGGGATCTTGCAAAACGTGTATTCCAAGTAATGTCGGAACCATAAATACCCATGGATACTTCTTCATGGTAAAATAACAGGATCCTTGTCTTATTTCTAGGCAGATTTGAATGTGATACAATCAATACGTAAATTTAACATTTTATTATTTAAAATTTTAAAAGAATTGAAAATAAAAAGAGAAAGGTTAAAATCCCTGAAAGTGTTAGAAGTCTAAAACTATTTAACTTTTAATCCATAATTGAGTACAGGAAGTCCTTGGGTTAAGACTGCAGTTGGGAACATTGCTAAGTGATGTCATGTGATTGCATCGCTTAGCGACCAGCAGTTCTGGTTGCCATTGTAACCCCTAGGACCTGCAAGGGCTTAAGCAGGAAGAGATGGGAAAAGTAGGGAGAGTGCACAGGTGTCACGCTTAATTGGCAGGGGGTATGGGAGGGCCAGTGGAGGCATAAAAGGGGTGGCAGAGGCCTTGGCCAGAGGGCAGGGTGCTGTGGGCAGGCATGCACTTAAGTGTGGGTGAGGTGCTGCAGAGTATAAGATCCCTGGGTTTTTGGATTCCATAGCTGGCTCCTCAAGGAGAAAAGGCAGTTGGAGCAACTCTCTAGGGCACGGGTGTCAAACTCGCCGTGTCACGTTGCCATCAGGTGACATTTAACGATGCTTTTCCCATTTGCGGAGCTGGGGTGGGTGTGGCCTGTGCGTGATGCATCTGGTCCGTGGGCTGCCAGTTTGACACCCCTGCTCTACGGCAATTTGCAACCTTCCTTGCCAGCTTCCATATTGAAAGGTCACAACTATTGATCACATAATAAGGCTTGCTGCAATGTCATAATAGCAAGCCAAACACCAGAGCACCTGGATTGTGATCACATGATTGTGGGAACACTGCAATGACTGGAGCTTTGAGAATTGGTCATGAGTCACTATAAATTTGAATGGTCACTGAAAAAAAAAAGGACATATGCTGAGGACTACCCGTACAAAGTAAAAAACAAAACAAAACCCTGCAATTCACAAATTCACATCAAAAATATTATTATATGATAATAGCTTCAGCCTTGAACTAATTCCCAGTACTAAAATCTCCATTGTATTATTACTTTGTGTGTTTTTGTATGTTTATATGTTGAACATGTTACCAGAAAAAAATACCCATGAATCTTTTCTGTAACCTTCTGTATGAACTAATATCTTTCTGAATTTCTGGAGGGGCTGACAGATTAGCAATCCTATATATGTTCACATGGAAAAGAATCCCTTTTCATTCAATACAATTTTAAATAATACAATTTTAAATAAAATATACTCTGTTTAAATTAATTGCATGATTTATTACAGAAAGTTTTTAAAAAGCTTTGTGGACTACCATAGCTGAATTCATAATAAGAGTACCATTTAGGGAAAAAGGCAATTTTGTGAAATGTGGTGTGCCTGTTCTGATTGTAAGTGGGAATGTTCAGAAATGTATTACCTCTCTATATACTTAACCATATTTTTCTTATTTGGACGGAGATCTCCTTAACCTCAATTTAATATACCTCCCATTGTGGCACACTAAATTTAAGATGACATGTGAATTTATTATTCTTTGGGATTTTTGTTGCAAGTCTAATTTCTAGTTTTAATATAGGTTATCAAAAGGAACATCTAATGGGAAAGCATCCTTTCCCATTGTAGTCCTCTGCAAGTGCTGGATCTCACCTTCTATCATTTCTAGATACCTTGGTGGCCATATTGTGGTAGAATTGAAGTCAAATAATAGATTCTTATGTTGTAATTTAGGGGCGTAGAGCAGAATACATCTGGTATTTTATTTTCAAAAACTTGTAGCTGGAAGTAGATGTAGAAATTGAACATGAAAACATTCCTTTATTGGCTTTTAGCAGCATATGGTGCCTGGCAATAATCTGCTTTTGAAAGTCTGTTTTTATTTATTTGTAACATATTGTTTTGAGCTATTGAAACCGCTTGTTTTGTTTGTTTCTGCTTTCCTGCAGAAACTGGTGGTTTCTGTTGGTTAACTGTTACTTTTTTCTCCAGGTTGTGAGAGGACCTTCATAACAGTGAGTGCATTATTTTCTCATAATCGAGTCCACTTCAGAGAACAAGAATTGTTTTCCTGCTCCTTCCCAGGCTGTAATAAGCAATATGACAAAGCTTGCCGGCTGAAAATCCACATGAGAAGTCACACAGGTGTGAACTAGGGTACTGTTAAAGTTTGCATTTGGTTGGCTTAAAGAACAATTACGTTGATTGGATGGATGCTATCCGTAAAAACTGATCATCTGTTTATAGGCAAGGATTTAATTGTATCTTGTAAAGAATTTGGTAAAATCATCAAGTGTAAAGAAGTTAATGAATATAAATGCTAATCAGATTAGGATTTTTTTGAAAACGAATGTGTTAGTTTTTGTATTTGCAATTTTGGTATGCCTTTATTTCCCCAGGAGAAAGACCTTTCATTTGTGACTTTGAAGGCTGTGGCTGGTCCTTCACCAGTATGTCTAAGCTATTAAGACATAAAAGGTAAATGTTGCAAATGATTGATCTGAAAATCATTGCCATATACATATTGTATACAAATCTTTAGAGGACCTGCAGCTGAAGTTTGCAGAGTTATAAGTTCAGTAATAGAAAATGAACTTGAATAAATGCTCTTAACATAAATAGACTTTGTTTTAATTTAAGCAGTCTGCTTAGCTAAAAACTTTTTTGCAGTTATGCCTATTAATAAGCTTTACAAACTTATATTTCAGTCTGTTGATATATGATTTTCTCAGTTCTGTGTACTTCGTGGTTGATGTTAATGTCAATTTAATTACTCTTGTAGGAAACATGAAGATGACAGGAGATTCACATGCTCTGTAGAAGGTTGTGGAAAATCTTTTACAAGAGCAGAACATTTGAAAGGCCATAGTATAACTCATCTTGGTACAAAACCGTTTGAATGCCCTGTGGAAGGTATTACTCAAACGCTTGATTCTATTTCTGCATAAATTGATGATATTTATACAAGACCAAACTATACATTATGTAGATAGAAGGATTGCTACTGAATCCCATGACAGGAAAGAAAATACTTTCAAAGTACAACATAATTGTGAAGAAAGAGCTAAATAAATCTTTCTTCCAAAGGCATGCTGTTCTTTCGAAAATTATTTAATTTCAAGACTTTTTCATTTTTAGAGATTATAGATATCCACCAGTAAAAAATAAATAAAATTGGAGTGGGGGCAGGATGGAGATTTAAATTCTGTATTATATTTAAAGCTTCCACTGCCTTGATAGTGGACAGTGCAGTTGTTTTAGTTAATCTGGCTCTAGATTGCATGCAGAGTTCTCAAAAGCTTTTGAAGCTGGTATCACATAGCTTTTGTTCTAAAATTTGTAAGATCACCTTTCAAAGGTAATTTTTGCTGTTAGTATAGCTCTTTGCTTAGCTCTGCCCTTCTTAGTCCTCTCTAGGGGTGTGATAGAGTGAGTACAGTGCATACAACCAATTCAGACTGGCTTTCTTTCAGCAATTTCATAGCTTTGTCACCTGTCTGAGGTTTTATCTATAAATAATTGAAAATTGAAATAGAAAAGATCTGGGGAATCAAAACACTGAGACCTAGAAGTAAGGGATTGTGAGAAATTGTGCTGTCTGCAATCTCATAGGAAACTTCTATAATAGGGTTTAAATCTATAAGTATATATTATATTCATATGATCCAGTTGTTGTATATTTCAGGTTGTTGTGCAAAGTTCTCAGCACGCAGCAGTCTATATATTCACTCCAAAAAACACCTTCAGGATGTGGACTCATTGAAGATGCGTTGCCCCGTATCCAGTTGTAGCAAATTATTCAATTCAAAGCATAGTATGAAAACACACATGGTCAAGCAACACAACTTTAGTGCAGGTACGATCTGCTACCTTAGAAGACTTTAGTTATCTGGGGATTTGAATAATGTATAGAATATGTCACATTTAAAGATTTCTTCATTTCACTTGTTATTTTGTAGATACTTGATACATGTATGATCCTTAAAACATTTACTATTGATTTTTAGAAAAAGCATATAATAAAATGAATTATTTTGAGCTATAAGACATTTTATATCAACATAGTGTTATTTGCAGAATGTAATAAGTAATTAAAATGGAATGCTTAGTAAATTGTTCAGAATTGAGGAGTTCCCCAAGGATGAGTGAGTGATCCTCCTTGATTATTTAAAGATAAATGAATAAAGAAAAGATTCTAGTGATGTTACAGGAGGCATTTTTGGTAAACTATTATGCATGCACTTTCATGGGAAAACAATGATAAGTGGCAATTTTTTGATAACCAGGATTGTGGCTCTGAAAATTAATGTATCCGAGACCAAAGTAGTTATATTTAACAGAGAAAATGAGTGAATGATGGCAGGCTATACATAAATGGCAAAAATAACAGCAAGTAAAAGAATGTTGATAAAATGTTTATGAAAAATAGGAATATGAGTGTTTGGCTTTAAGTAATCTCTTTCAAATAATGAATGCCTATCAAAAGAAGCAAAGGTGATTATGTCTATGGAGATTCTCAGTCATCCAGGTCATGGTTGTCCCAAAGCTGTTTTTCCAAGAGGTGACTGGACTTCCTTGTTTTTCTTTGAAGATGTTTCACTTCTCATCCATGAAGCTTCTTCAGCTCTGACTGGGTGGCCAGGGGGAGAAAATGAAAGGATTTATATTCCTTGCAAATGGACCAGCTCTGCAAGGAATATAAATCCTTCCATTCCCCACCATCCAGTCAGAGCTGAAGAAGCTTCTCGGATGAGAAGTGAAACGTCTTCAAAGAAAAACAAGGAGGTCCAGTTGCCTCTTGAAAAAGCACCTTTGGAGAAAGGTGATTATGTCACTTTGTTCAGTGGGACCAACTGTCAGTGGGTATATTAGGAGAAACATAAAAACTGAATGCAAAATAAGTGGGTCAATTAAATATGGGCAGTGAAACAATCATTTGTTTTGGGTATTGCTCAAAGGTTTTCTCAGTTGATATTAGTACAAATACCTTCTTTATTATTGAAAATGTCTTCTTAATATTCATGTAGAAATTCTAGTATTCTGTGTGACTTGCTTTTGTGTTTGGTTCAACAAAGATCAGCAAGCTGAGAATGACAGAAGCACTGTTTCTCTTTTGCCCTAAGTTCTGTCTTTCCTATATAATAGCAAAATGGACATTCAGGAAAAGTGGGGCTTGTGCTACAATGCTGCAAAGATCTGACCTTTTTATGTAGTGAGATATCATAATACTCATACTTAAGGATAGAGCTTACACCTTAATGCCTGCCTTCACACCTTCTGTAAATACTGCTGGCACTTACTGATAGCTGTGTGAAAGACAGTTTTAGCACCATCCATTTTGCTAGGGATGCATAGTATATTATTGAGGTTTGAATATGTGCTAGCAGGAAGTAGAGATTATCTGAAATTCTAACAAAATTACATTACCATAGCATAGTAGCCTTGAGTTCTACAGGTAGTCCTTGACACAGAAAAAAGTGACTTATGACCATTTTTTCACACTTTTGACTGTTGCAGCATCCCCATGGTCACATGATTTGCATTTGGATTCTTGACAACCGACTCACATTTATGACGGTTGCAGTATCCTGGAGTCATGTGATCCCCTTTTGCAACCTTCTTACAAACAAAGTCAGTAGGGAAATCAAATTCACTTAATAACTGTATTACTAGTTTAAGAACTGCAGTGATTCACTTAACATGGGCAAACTCACTTAACAAATTTCTCACTTAACAACATAAATTTTGGGCTCAATTGTGGTTGTAGGTTGAGGACTACCTGTACTGTTTTCTTCTAAATTTAATGTGTTGGCTGCTTTGATCAGAAAAAGGAAAATACAGATTCTTGGAGTGAGGATATGTAGCCAAATTGGAGGGAGAGGAAGGAGGCAAGATTTATAGGGTACCTACCTGTATCATACTAACTAGGTAATCTTATAAATATGTTTTGTTTTGTTTCAGATCTATTAAATCAGATGGAAACCATTGGTTCCCTCACACCTAGCAACGAACTTGCCAATTCAGGACAAAGTGACCTCAGCAATGTAGATCTGGTGTCCCTTTTTTCTAGTGTATCTGGGAACTCCTCTGGAATTTCAGCTGATATGGCTCTAATAAACTCTGGAATTCTTACTATAGATGTCGCTTCAGTAGGCTCTACGCTTGGAGGCAGTCTATCTGTCAATAGCAGTTCCCTTACTCAGACGGTTGACCCACTGATTTTGGTGGCTAGTACTGACATTCCCCACAGCCTGGATAGCTCTCTTTTATTGGGAACCACCACCACCGTTTTACAGCAAAGCACTTTAAATTTGGATGAAGTACAGACGGTGAATGCAGAAGCCTTGGGCTCCTTAGCATCTTCGTCGGCGAGAAGTTCTAGTCAAGACTTGCATGGTTTGACTTCTAGCAATAACTTATCAGTAGACACAGCCACTTTATCCCCTTCCAGCAGCCTTGGTGGAAACAATACAGCTGAATTATTAGCTCCAAATAAAGCAGAGCAAACTTTGCTTCCAAGCCTGGACGTTGTGGAGCAACAAGAAGGCAGCAAAGTGGTCACTCAGTATGTGTTCTCCAATCCTTCCGGAAGTTACAGTGCCCAAAAAGAAACTGATCTAAGCACGGTGACTGGCAGCTCTATTCCGGTATGCAATAACTCTAAATAACTAGTTTTTATTAGTATCTTGGTTTTGAGAATATTATCATTGTGAGTCGCTCTGCCAGATCAAAAAAGTTTATGGAATGTCTGCCCTGAGTGAAGTCGCCATATATTTTGTATAATGTAAGTGGCATAAATTGTTTCTGCCTGTGAAAGGGATTCAGTGCTGTTACATGTTGTGCATCATATTAAGTGAAAGAGGATAGTCTTTTTCATAGCAGAAGCTTAGAATCAAAGCTTAGTTTTATTTGTTACTTCCTTCTCAAACTGTTGTAAATATTTAAAACCAGGTAGTTCTTTGGGATTGAGTGACGAAAAAGTATAATGTATTCTACACTTACAGGAAAAGACGCTGCTTAAGTTTTGCCCTTGTTATACTTTGTTTTCTCCCTCATACTATTGAAATATGCCTTTGGTTGCATGACTTACCTTATTAAAATACATACTGACATGTATACTGCATGCAAAGATAGCGTGCACAGTAGAATGTCTCTTTTTTTCTGCAGCCCCCTCTAAAAAATAATTTGTTATGCAGGGTTTTATATGAGCAGATTTTGGGTTTTATAAAAGGGTATTTTTTTGTTTATGGGTCTAACCATAGATGAGGTGTTGCAATGGTTCAGTCGTTAATATGGTGGGGTTGTTGGCTGAAAAGCGAAAAACCAGAGTTTGAAACCTGAGCATCGTTTAATAGGACGAACGCCCATCTTCGCCTAGCTCCTGCCCACTAACAGTTCAAAAGCATGCAAATGCAAGTAGATAAATAGGTGGGGAGGAAACAGTGCTCTGTGACATCATGCTGGCCACATGACTGCGGAAACATCTTCGGACAGCTCTTGAAACGAAGATGAACTGCCCCTGTAGTTGGCAACATCTAGCAGAGTAAAATAAATAGGGACTCCTTTCCTATGGACTTAACCAGAAGAAACTACCTGACTGGGGAAATGAGGCGGGGTATAAATACAAATAAATACATAAATAAATAAATAGAATTCAATATAAGCAAGGAAGCTGTTAATACATGTTATTAGGGGGAAATGGAATTCATAATGAAAAGCTGCATATCTAACTACCTGGATTTAGTGATGTGAACAAACCCTTTTATCTCATCAGGAGAGTGGTGGGTCTGCAAGAACAGATTATCGAGCTATTCAGCTTGCCAAAAAAAGAAAACAAAAGGGAAATGGGAATGATATAGGTGAGTATTAATTATTTCAGCACAGTATATTGTGTGTATACACCAAACTGGATTTAAAGGTAGGATTCTAAATTTAATGATGATACTAAGTTGAATAGAGAGTCAGTTTGGTATAGCGGTGAAGGCATCAGGCTAAAAACCAGGAGACCATGAATTCTAGTTCTGCTTTACGCACAAAGCCAGCTGGGTGACCTTGTGCCAGTCACTCTTTCTGAGCCCTAAAAGGAGGCAAGGGCAAACCATTTCCAAAAGATCTTGCCAAGAAAACTTGCTGCCTATTTGCGTATGGCTACTCAAGGTGGCTTACACGAATATAAAAAGCTAATATGTAAAAAACAATAAAACTAATAAAAGAATCATATAATAAATAAAATAATAAAATAACCCCCTACCCCAGCAACAACACATCACACGAGTCATTTAATGGGCTCTATCCCATGCTCTGTTCCCCAGGCCCGCTGGCAGAACCAGCTCTTCAGCGCCTTTTGGAGGAGTGTTAGAGTGGGGGACATTCTAATCTCTGTGGGAATGATGTTCCAGAGAGCAATGGCCACCACGGAGAAGGCCCTTCTGGGCCCCACCAGGTATCCCCCTAGGGGATGAGACCCACAACATTCTGGATGCTCTTCAAGGATAGCTCCATGTAGAGTGTGTTCCATTAAGAAATGGCAAGCCTTCAGACACAGCTACCCCAATTTTGAAGCTCCTATTGGAATATTTATCTTGGCTGTACAGGACATTTTTTAGTTTTGTGAGATACATTTCATCTGCAGAATATAAATATATTCTAGATCCTTGAAGTTGAAACAAGCAACTCTTGATTAGCACACATTACCAAATAGCTAATCCAGCACCACCATGATGTTTTGAGGTGCTTAGGCTGGTGAAATTCCACACTCAGTGCAAACAGCCTTGAAAGATGCCAGTGTGCCAGCACTAACCGGATTCCAAACCGCTCAGTTCTTCCTTAACTATCAATCCCTGCTATTGCCCATAATAAAGGTATACAGCCTTATTATACAGCCCAGTAATGTCTTTTAGTGGAGAGGGTACACCAGTGTCGCATTTAAAAGCTATAAATAGATCTGGGGGGAGGGCTAGGGGAAACCAGGGCTTTTAGTTCTCTATTGGCGCACGGGAATGTTAGATTCTCTTGACTCTTCTGCAATCAAGCATCTCTTAGTAAAAGTGCCTTTTCGCTTCACAGGGAGAGTTTTACTTCCCTAAGGGATCAGACTGGAGCAGGTCTGACAATCAGAGCCATGCAGAGGAACTTTGTGAGCAACTGGTAGATAAAGTTGGCCGGATCTGGATCAGGTGGATGCCAAGCATGGTTCAAGTCCTATGGTGGTGCCCAGGGAACAGGCTTAACCTATTATCAGGGGCAGTTTTATCCTATTGGATCTGAAGTGGGCAGGATCCTTCCTTTGGGCTGTAAATGCCGTCACCTGTGAGCTAGATCCATGTTCCTCCTAGCTGCCCATGTGGGTGGCTCAAGCAATGATGAATTCATCCTTGATGGGAGGGGATTTTTATAGCTTTTAAAGTGGCACTAGTGTACCCTCTCCCCTCGAAGCCATTACTGGGCCCCACTGTTGTGGATAATTTTCATCCGATCTTTGGTTTAGAACATGGTGGAGTTTCAATTCCAGAGGATGTTGGTTGAAATTTTTAGTCAGGTTTCAGGCCTTGATACAGGACAGAAACAGCACTGTTTGCAATTTTATAGTGGGTAATTTTCTATAATTCTTCCTTTCCAAGGCAAGTGAATATAAGAGTATATACAGTATAATCTTTCCTCGTATTCTGAAAGACCACCCAATTTTTAGGAATAAATTTGTAGAAGATGAAAGTAACAATGGAATGAATAGAGGTGAAAATTACCCTTTCTCTTAACTATTAATATGCTTAACAGCAGTGCTTAAATAATCTGATCCATACATGGTAAGCCCATATCTTGCATTCAAAGTTGTTTAAGAGAAATATTTCCAGATGTGATAACATTTACTTCAGAATGCAGCTTTATATTTACAAATGCCACCTCTTTTATTTCAGACTCGACTGATTCTGCTACAAGAAAAAGCAAAAATGATAAAGTTAATTGTTTTAGTCATGGAAATCGGTTATGCAACAGTATTTTGCCTAATGGAAATCTAACAGTAAGAGATCCTTCGGCTGGCACCCAGTTTGTTCAAATTCAATTGCTTCAGGTAACAATTGGCAATTTAACTTAAGGAAAATAATCTTGTGTTGTTGTTTTTTCAGGAACATGTAACTGGGATTTGTGATACAATGTGTTGGTGGAGATAGCTAGATAGAGCAAGTATGTTATGGTTTGGTGCAGTAAACCCACATTCTGCTTAGGAAATAATTACAAAGTTTATGTTAACAATGTTTTTTTTTTAAATCACATGTCTAAAATTTCCATCTTGATTTTTTAACCAAATAACTTTTGCCATCCTTTTGCTTTGGAAATAAATATTTGCAATTATAATTTCTTTGAAGGATGCTGGCAATAAATAACAGAGAAGCGCAAAAAGATATATTTGGCAGTTGATAAAGGGGAAAAATAAATTCAGGTGCAATTTTGTGCTTCTCAACTAAGCGGCTATAGGATTTCTCTACCTATGAAAAGAGAGATGCGCTACTAAAAATTTATCTGGTACACTGCTGCAGTAATAAATGTACTACTGGTGCATGAAATATCAGAACCATGTACTGAGACATATTTCATATCAGATTAGAAATATTGAGACTTAGGCAAACTTAAATGGGCTGGAATGAGTCACTTTGCATCAGAGAAGAATCAGATTTTCTACTTGAGAGAAGAAAAATCATAGATGAAATTGAGCACCAGCATTGCTAAATAAATGGATGTCAAGGGGCTCAAAGTTCCCAAACAGTAGAATGATATAAATTTAAAACAGAGCCAAGCCAATCAGTTGTAGCGCCTTATTAACATGGCACCAAATAATGTCATATAGATTATAGGAACTGCCTAGAATGCTAAAGTTGAAATTAAGATAGCATTTGGAATACGGTTGTCCTTGCTTAACAACTGCTCTGTTTAGTGGTGTCCGAAGTTACAGAAATACTGAAAAAGTAACTTTATGACAGGTCCTTGCACTTACGACCAACACCCCACCCGGTCATAAGTTCAGGTTGCTTCATGACCAGTTATTATAAGTTATTAAAGTGTTTTGTTAAGTATGTATATATATTAACTGCTTTTAAGTACAGCCACATGTTTGTAAAGAATGACCAGTTGGTGGTTGGGATGGGAGAATACTGTTTGTAGTTAGAAACTTATTTTGACTCCTTTGTTGCTAGGATGATTCTCCAGGAGAAGGAGATCTACCCTTCCAGCTCAGTTCTCAATCTTCCTCTTCACACTCTCAGCTGACAGTAGATTTACCTGTTCATATTCTTCAGGTACAAAGCTTTTCAGTTTCAAAACTGGATAAAATGCCGCTTTGGCTGATTTCATTGTAATAAAATTAACCACTGCTTTAACTTTACAGTAAGTTTCCTTGTGTGTTCGGCTGCATCTTTTAAATTTGGTAGGTTAAGGTAAAGGAGAAGAAAATAGAAACATGTTGCAGGATTTTTGGTGAGAGTTTTAACTGTTGAGAAATATGAGTAGTTTATTCCTATAAACGAAGTCAATAGATTTTGAAGACAGCAGTGTTTGTATAATCTAGAGAATGTAGTTAATCAATTGCATATTGTGAAATTCTGAACCTTTTACATCTTGCATTAAATAGGAGCCACACAATTCTGCTGAAGAAGATGCCAATTCTGATAATTCCCAGTTTACAGGAAGCACTATTAATCTACAAGACCTTGAATGATTGTGTTGGGAGACAGAAACATTGGAACATTCAGACCCAGAAGCATTCTGAGAAATAAAAGTCTGTTCCTGCTTGTAAAGGAAAAAGTGAACAATGGAAGCATGGTCATCAGTGCTGGGATACTTGATGGTTATTGTGCAACAAAAATCTTGTTCAGTAAATTTTATTTGATAAGGCAATTGGAGATCTTGGTATGTTCTATCTTAGAGTCAGGAAAAGGTACATATAGCGGAATTAGTGACCTGCATTAGAGTGCAATGGTGATGGCCCACAGTGATTTTAACAATTAAGAATAATAATTCTCAAAATAATAGATAACAATTAAGCTTAGCACTTTTTTTCTTAAAATGAATCCCTAGTTAAATTTTGGGTTAAAAATGAAGGATTAAGCAGGAAGACCAATTTATTTTTGCAAACTGACATTTTAAAGAGATGCGAGCATTAAAATAGTATCATACTCAGGGATAGTAAAGGTTGAATTAGTAGAGCAATATGATTTATTGCTCTTGCTATCTCTAATATAGCATTTTACACTGAACTTGAGAAAGCTGCCTAGCACATGTTATTTCTTATTGGTTATGCTTACTGTAATATAAAACAGTATTGCCAATTTGTACAAAGCTACCTTTATTACATATACCTATCATGGCATTTTTGGTCAAAAATAGGTTTTGCTGATTTCAGTAGAATTTACTCCCAAATTAATGATGAAATGATGGTCTATTTATTATTTAGATACAGACTATCTGGCTGAAGGAAGAGCTTCCACCTAGTATCAGTAGCATATAAAAGTAACATCTTGACCTAAATGAAAAATAACATATTTATGTTTTTAAAACACCTATCTTTTATTATAGATAATAGAATTAATTCATGCAGACTTTTAAGAAAAAATGCTAAGGTTTCAGCTAAGCAGAGAAATAAGATGTCAGTGTTTTACAAAAGAATTTTAAGTCTGGAACTTAAAACATTTTATTCATACTATGCCACATGGCATTAAAATTATACATATGTACGACTTAGTTAAAAAGTTGTGTGAGCATTGTTTTTTATACAAGTGTTCCTAGAAAGGAACACTTTCGAATTTTGCTTATTTATTTAGAGTTAGGAGAAAATTAAAGGTTAATTGTTTTGAACATATGAGGAGTGAGCAACACATTTCTCTAAATTGACCCTTCCATCACATTCTAAATTTGTATTCTTGGAACTCATGCTTAAATAAAACTAGCCTTGCCCTATTACCGCTGCAACATCTCTAGCACCACTGACACAGAGGAAGACTGATAAACAGCCTTCCCTGGACCTTAAAATATTACTGTGCATCATGTGGGCATCAGTGCTTTGGAAGTCAGGAGCATTAGGAAATAAATTTCCTTAGAGCTGTTGAAATCTGAAGGAAGGTTCTTGGGCCTGGTGTCCCTTCACTCTATAGACCAGGATGATATTAGATGTGGAATGGCTTTTGAAATACTATTTTCTACTGTGTTTATTAAACCATGGATAATTTCTGTATTGGATTATTCACAATAGATTACTCCAAATTAAGAAGGTTCACCCATAAATAGAAATATACTAATTGAAGCCTGTGCCTTTTGAACTTCATTTTCAGAAGAATGTAGTTTAGAAGCATTTTATACAGATTACATTAATTCAGTATTTCATTTGTGGATGTTTTTTAGGAAAAAAAATATTGAGTGGGTATTTTTCATTGACGTTTACCTGACTATTGTGACCTATTATTACTATACATTTACATCATCAAAACAACTTGTTTTTATTTCTGATATAAAACCTCTCTGTGAAAAAGTGAAGAAATTGCTTATTTTTAAACATTTTTTCTTTTATCACCAAGGTTTAGTTTTAAAGAGAAATGGGGGCATTTTGCCCTAAACAATTGTCACCTCAAAAACTCAGTGAAATAGTTCACACACTTACTGTGATAGTGATCCTGTATACCCATGGTGGCGAACCTATGGCACGCGTGCAGGAAGTAGCACGCAGAGCCATTCCTCACAGCACGCAAGCTGTCACTCCATGCACATGTGCACACGCCTCCCACAATTTTCAGTTTGCAAAAAAGCCCTCCTGCCCGCCCAGGCTCTATACTGCCTTTTCTTCCCTCTTCTGAAACATAGGTGATCGGCATGGCAGTGCTGATCAGCTGTTTTTCGGAAGAGGCAACATTGCGTGCGGAGGGGGAAGTGTGCGCGCATGTGGGCGGGGATCGCACCCCACACACATACACGGACCTGAAAAGGTTTGCCACCACTGCTCTATACACTGGAATGTAAGCATATCTGTCTGTTATAAAGACACACAGGTAGATTTAGATTAAACAGGTGGACCATAAGAAGCCTGTTCATTCCTCATACCTTTTAAGTCAAAAAAGCTTTTTTTGGTTTCCACAGTAGGTGTGGCCTACATTTTCTTCAAAGCATGTATGAGGCAGATCACTCAGTTCTTTTTAATCCAAAGAGGATCCCTAACTTGGTAAGAATGTGAATTGTATTCATTTGTTGTGGTGCTTCTGCTTTACGGAGTCTTGCTTATTGAAGAATAAGTAATTGCTTCTGTGGACAGACAAATGTGTTCTTTTATGAAGTTTATATACTCAGTTTTAACTCATTGTAAATTCCTAATGGCTTGAGAACAAGCATTGGGTTTATTCTGGCAAAGTCCATTGCTGGCAATGGATATTTATAATCACGGAGTTAAAAGGACTAATAAAATTAATTAATGTCCAGTTTCTTCATTTCAACTTTATTTTTGTTATGTCCATACAATCTGCTTAATTACACACAAAAAATGAATTTTATATTGGATACTGAATTTTTTAAAAAGAAATTTGTACTTGTCACTGTACTTGTCACAAATTTGTACTTGTCACTATCTATTTTCCTAGCTGCAAGACTTTAGATTAGTCTGATCTTTGATCACTTTGGCAGATGTTTTCTATCACTAAGTTAGTTTACTAACAAAAAAAGATGATTTTACAACTATGAAAAGATGTCATCTATATTTTGATCTACTGCATGTCACTATACTTAGGATAGAGTAGCTTTCTCTCCAAATTTACAGAGTATCTGTTGAAACATTTTCTTGTTAGTTGGTCATTTGCTGTATGCTTCATAATGTCTTGCACCTTTCGACTGCTAAGTAAAGTAATAGAGCAGCTCTTCTTTTTCTTTATCAATCAGCCCCTGATCCTCATCTTCTTTCTCCTTCAAAGCGGGAGGCTCAGAACGAAAAATTAATCTTCTGCCAGTCTAAAATATGATCAGAGGGACACTTAGAACAACTCTGCACATTTTATACTGAAATAATGCAAATAAATTCATTTTGCACTCAGCATACATCAGGGCCAACTTCTCCTGACCACCATTTTTCTCCTGAGCACAGTTTTATTTCTTCCTTCCACAAAGAAGTTTCTAACTATGCTTCTTCCCTTCTGTCATTACTTCATGCAATATGAGTATAATAGAAAGAAACATTGCTTCTTCCAGCAAGGAATATTCAATACTTAACTTCATTCAAAGTAATTAAGTTAATTAACTCAAAGTATTCAAAGTATTTGAATACTTAATTAATTCAAATTCAAAGTATCTTTCCCTGTCTCTCCTGATAGAAGATAACTTCTTAACAATAAAAATAATTGCAGTTGCTTTTACTATTTGGCAAACCCTTTCACTCAAATACCTGGTTTGGGTAATGAAACGTCTGCAAGAAAACAAGCTCAGAGAGCACCAAGGACCCCTCGTTTCAACCTTGAACTACGAATACTCTCCTTTATTGGTACCTCATGTACAGACAGTTCTCAACTGGGGTTACAAAAGGCTTTGGATAGGAGAATTGATAAAACAGTCCGAACTATTGAAATCACAAAAGGATGCAACAGCACGTGCATGGGAGATAAACATACCTTCTTCTTAACCTCAGCTTGTGCTCTTGCCAGGGCCCGCTGCAGCCTCTCTTCCTGCAATAGTCTCTGCTGCCTGATCTTTTCTTCTCTCATCCTGGCCAAATAAAAGAGCAGGTTAAAAGTTACAATTGCAAGTCACATAAGCGAAAATTGTCTTGCAGAATTCTGGTTTGTGTCCTTCAGAGCGTTTGATCCACTAAGAACTTTGCTCTTCACATACTGCTACGTTGAAAGCCTCTTCTGGGATAACGAACTGGCTGCAAAGGGGTTAAATGCTATCTGATTCATTATTTTAGCTGCTTCTGGGATTGCTATCATATATTGACAAAACTATCTGTAGCATGTACTCTGCAAAATGGAGCTTTTCTGACACTTTATTTTATTTCATCTATCAGAACCTTTATTGAAAACGCTGGTGCAATTCAAACTCAGTTTCCCGTGTCCTTATTAAACCTGTATGATTGACAAAAAGCAAACATCCAGATGATGCTTGTAAGGCCAGATATTTATATGTCTGTAATGTAAGAACACAAGATTCATCCATGTCATACTATTCCAGTTCATTTGTTAGCAATAATAATAGCACTTAGATTATACACTGCATCATAATGCTTTAAAGCACTCTAAGTGACTTATGGAGTCAGTATATTGCCCCCAACCATCTGGGGCCTCATTTTACTGACCCCGGAAGGCTGAATCAACCTTGAGCCGTTCAGAATCAAACTCCTGGAGTGAACAGTGAGCCTGAAGTACTGCATTCTAACCACTGCGCCACCACGGCTCTTTGATGCTCTTACCATGTTCTTACTATCGATTTCAACTGGTTCAGCCCAGTTCGGCAGGATCGGTTGTTATAATAATTACCAGTTTGGCGAACCGGTTGTTAGAATTAAGCTACCGGTTTACCTGAACCGATAGCTAATTAAATCAGCTGTTTTTTTGTGCCTAAATTGATGTGGGTGAGGCGCGCGCTATGCGCACATCACATCAGGACAAAAAACAGCTGATTTAGCTACCAGTTTGGCCGAACCAGTTGCTAAATTTTGGGGTGGAAAGTGGCTAAATCAGCTGTTTTTCGGGCCTAAGGTGATGGTGCACCTCACCTGCATCAATTTAGGCCTGAAAATCAGCTGATTTAGCTACCGGTTCAGCCAAACCAGTAGCTAAATTTTCAGGCGGAAGGTGATGTGCGCACAAAGTCAACCAGTTAGACCGATAGGAACCCACCCCTGCTTACTATGCATATAAAGCAGTTTTGATGGTAACAAAAATCAGCATCAATAATATTAACTAGAAGATGCACAGCAGGAGGTGGAGGGCGAATGTAATCATCATTCTGTTCAAGGCATCATACTGGAGCCAACTCTTTGAATAGGGTTTTTATCTTACCTCATCCTTCGCTCTTTCTCTTTGGCTTTCTCGGCTTGTTCTATCTTTCCTGGAGGCACCCTCTCAAGGCATTCTAGCAAGTCATCTAACTGGTGTTCTATAACAGTAAGCATCTGCAAGGTTCCCAGGTTTGCCTCATTCTCTCCAATGCAGCGACGATAGACTTCCAACACCTTTCGATGCAAACTCACCAACATTTTATCCTGCAAATTAAGGACCAATAGTGAACCTTCAGGCCTCAGAAATCTAAATATTGGTACGCTAACATCAGCTTTCAGTTATATTAATAACTCAAAAGTCCTCCCATCTGAACTGTCTTTTAAGAAACCTAGCTGTGACATGGGCTCTTGACAGCAGGAGAGAACCAAAAACATACATAAAGAATTTGAACCTCTCCAGATGGGGAGAGCTACAGAAGGTACCGAATTCGGGAACCGAATTGGTCGTGAACAGAAGCATTCGCGAACCAAGGTTCCACTGTACACGGTCACAGCACTGTTTCTGACATCAGAATAGAGAATCCAAGTTAACTTGTGGACTGTGGAGCATAGTCTTATGATCTTTCCCCTTGGAGGAAAAGTAGCCATCTCCCATTTGCACCATTCAGCAGCAGTGCCTGTACCTTCTGATCTTCAGGTTCAAGCTTTTATCAAATTGACTTGATGTTATACATACCTGAACATCGGCTTTGTACTCCCCAAAAGAAAAGACACGTGCTTTAAGTTCCAGGTCTGCTGCTGTCTCCTCCTCTTTAACAATGTTGGCTTGCAGAGTGATAGCAAGCATTTTCAGTTGTTCTATTTCACGATCCCTAATCCAGAAAAAAATGAAGTCATTTTTTGGAAGAGTTTGACATGAGTAATTTTATACCATGCAATTGCTTGGAAAGATGAGCTAATTCAATATCTGCTCAATTCTTACTCGGTTCAGCCAGTTTTTCAAGCATTTTCTTTGGAGCTGTAAGTGAGCAACTTTCCACTGGCAAGATCATCTTTTTTCAACTCCCAGGTTCTGAATTTTCCCAGCCCCTCTATGCAGGTAGTCCTCGAGTTACGAATGTAATGCAGCCTGCCCATTCCATTCATAACCCAAGGATTTGTGGGAGTGAATCTTGTACCTTGAACAGGATCACTCCCTCCTTTAACCCACACATTTGCTAACTGAATGCGAGGCTCGTTAAGTGCATATGAGGTATTTCAAGGTGGAGAAGGTCATGGGGGGGCCTACTGATGGAACAGGCCATCTGCCTAAGACCACCCAAGGCCAACCCACTGAAATATCTCATTGCTTTCCCTCCCACCTAACCTGTCATGCTGGGTCACTTACTGTGTGAAGCAAGCTGTGTTCTCGCCAGCCTCTCAGCCGCGTGCGCCCCTCTGCAATTCTGTTTAGGCCTGCGTAGGCCTCACCCAGCAAGTTGCAGGCCAAAATGGAGCTCTGGAGGGTCCTCCTCTGGAGCTCCATTTTGGCCTGTAACATGCCGGGTGACGCCCTCGGAGGCACAAACGGCATATTGGATCCACTCCTCTGATCCTCCCATTTTGACCAGCAAAGTGCAGGACGAATGTGGCTGAGCCTCTGCGGTTGTTCATAAGGGTGACCAACTGCTGTGGTGCTGCAAGATTTGTAGTTTCGGGACTTGTTCATAAATGCTAGGGGCACTTATTGCGTAACTTCAAACATTTGCTAAGGGAATGCTTGTAATCTGGGGATTACCTGTACTATTGGCAAAGTTTTGTGATGCTTTGTCAGCATTCCTCCATTTGTTCCACATGATTAGCTTTTTGTACTGTTCTCTTGACACAAATGCTGGTTGGCTCCATGGGAGAACTGGGTACAATGGTGGAATAGTAGCTGCAGGATACTGCTCCTGATTTATAGCGTATATAAAGTTGATTGGGGTCCTTTTCAAGAGGGATCACAGTGTCTTTGAGATTGCTGAACTAGTTAACACTTGGGAAAAAATTCTGGGTAAACTTAATCTGATCATCGTCTTCCCTACTATTTATTTATTAGATTTTCATCCTGCTTTTATTATTTTATGAATAGCTTAAGGCAGCAAACATACCTAATGCTCCTTCTCCTATTTTCTGCACAACAACCACCCCTTAAAATGAGTTGGGCTGAGAGAGAGTGACTGGCCCAAGGTCACCCAGCTGGCTTACATGCCTAAGGCGGGACTAGAATTTACAGTCTCCTGCTTTCTAGGCCAGCACCTCAATCACCACACCAAACTGTCTCTCTATGCTAAGATGCTCTGTACTAATATTTAAACCATAATGATTACTGTTGACAATGTTTTATCGTGTAAATTAGCATGTGCACATTTTAACTAAAGCTGTTACTCTTAACATTTGTGGCAATCTGAACTATTTAAAATCTTTTAGCCGATGGAAACATACAAGACTGTATGTATGGAATCAACGGTGGGTTTGAAAAATGCCAACAGCAGGTTCTCTGCCTGGTTGCTGGGTGGGCATGGCTATGGTGGGCGTGGCTGAGTCTGCCTCCCGCACCACGGTGGGGGAGGGCATTTTCACCCTCCCCAGGCTCCAAGGGCTTTCCTGGTAGCTGGGGAGGGCCAAAATGGCCTCCCCTGTCCCCCCTCCTATTTTCGACTTCTGGGAGGCCTGATTTTTGACTTCCGAAGGTTCCAGAGGATTCCCTGCAGCCTGGGGAAGGGGAGAAGGCCTCCCCTGGCCTCCGCAGACCCCCCTGGAGGGCAAAAATACGCCCAAAATGGGCCTATTTTTTACTTCCGAGAGGCCCAAATTTTGGCTTCCCCAGGCCCAAGGGGATTCCCTGGAGCCTGGGGATAGTGAAAAACGGCCCTCCCAGAGCCTCCCCCACGGCCTACACTTACCTGGCATCCATGTGGAGACTCCTGGGAGGGGAGGGGTGGGCGGGGCCAGACGGTGATTCAAAATACCGTTCGGCAAACCAGATGGCAAGTTAACATCTGGTTCGCCTGAACCGGTCCGAACCGGCTGAAGTCCACCGCTGGATGGGAAGCCCTGTCTGGCCCTCTGGTTGCCGTGTTGGCCGGTTCTGCCCAGGGCTGAGCCCTGAAGGGAGCAGACGCCTGCCTGGCTGAGGAGCTCGCCCTGGGCAGCAGGAGGTCATGGAGCACCAGTGGAAAGGGGCTTCCTCTCAACGTGTGCTCCTGGGGGTCGAGCAGACTCCTCCTCTGGGGCCGTGGTGAGACCGTTGATGGGTGGCCAAATCCTGCTGCTCTGTTTCTTTCCTTGCCAGGCCTCTGTCTCATCCACACCAAGCTTTCTGAGGTCCAGGGAGCTGGAGGAGCGAGGTAAGAGGGGTGCCTGGCCTTGACCCATCGTTCCCACCCTGCTCTCCTCCTCACTGCCCTGACTGTGTCTTTGTCTCCTCCCCTCAGCTGGTGGATGGTGGTCGGCTATGGGATATTCATGGTTGTCCTTGGCACGTTCATCTTTGGACAGACAACGGCTAATGCCGTCTCCATGGACCTCAGGAAGTGACCCACCTGCTCTGCTTCCCTGGATCTAGACCGTCCCCCGTGGACTTTGATGACTCAGATTGGAACCCCAGTTTGGGGGATACCTCGGCATTGAGCCTCCTTTTCTTTTTCTGGTCAGCTCACCTCTCTGGTTTCCAGTTGCCGTTGGGAGGAGGGCTGCGGGGTGTGACCTGTTGCCCCCCCCTTCCCCCCGGACTTCAGCAGCTGAGGAGGACGCCTCTTCATTTAGCCGAGGAGTTCAGTTTTTCTGTTTGGAACCAGGATGGAATAAAGGGAATGTATTCGATTGTAATTGTTGTGGCGGGGTATAAATTGAAATAAATAAATAAATAAATAATAACAGGACCCACTTGGCTTCCACCCTTCCCATTTGTCTTTGGTTTCAAAGTTTGATTTTATTTTTTTATGTTTTAACTTAGATGTAGCTGTAAGTTGCCTAGAGGTACCTTATGGTAAGATGGGCGGCCAATAAATTTTTATAAATAAATAAATGTATAGACAAACAAATAAATAAATGTAGATATATTTTGTGACTAAGCCGCCCAGAGTTACCTTAGGGTAAGATGGATGACCAATACATTTTATATGTTTATTAAAGTTCAGCCTGTTATTAAAAATTTGATGGGGTTGAAGTTTTAATCTAGTTTTAATCTATTCATATTTTTAAACCAATAATTGGCAAAATTGTAAGCATAACAAAGATGGGCCATTTCCATGATGTTGTTTGTTGATTGCTCAAAGATGAATAAGAAAAATAGCTCCATACAAACGTCGGTTATGAAGGGAATATCTGAGGAGACCATGAGAACTGAGGACAGGAGCTGCCCCTCTTTCCTTCTGGACCTCCCTTCCTAAGGGAAGAGGCGGTTGGAGCAGCCGGCTCTCTGTCCCCACCACAACCCCTTCGGAGGGCCCCTTCGGACCGGAGAGCTCCACCCGGGAAGGAGCCACAATGCATCTGGGATCCTATGGATTAAAGGGAAGTTTTTATTCATCTGAACAGTCAAAGATCTGTTTGAGACTGACTGAACATGACTGAAAATTCTTAGTTGATTGCCTTGAATGCGGTTAGCCTCAAATATTACTTAAGAAATTTATTAAATTGTTATAAATTACACTCATTTCTGGACTGTCTGAATGACGTTTGTTTAATAAGCTTCACTCTCCAGTCCAGACAAGACTGGTGGTGTACCCAGCTCAAGTCTGTTCTGCTGGAAGAGAAATAAAAAAACAGCATTTTACAGCTCTGGGTGTGTTTTCTCTTCAGTTATGGTTTTCATTTTTTCAGACAGGGTCTTTAACCAAAAGTCCGCATAGCTGCTTCTCAGTTTCTCTGATTTCCTTTGTTCCAAGTTTAACTCAAGATACTCTTCCTCCAGTCCGTAAGAGGGCCATTCCACCAGACCTTCGCCGTTCGGATCCCTGGAAATAGCAGAGTCAAGAATTCAGTTTCCCTTTAGCATCACTGCCATCACTTAACTCAGCCATCAAAATTCAGTGTTTCAAAATAGCCAAACTCTCACCCGTTGCGGGCAAAGTTGCTCCAGTATTTCATGATTGTTCTGCTAAGCTGTTTCTCGTCCTCTGTAGCTTCTTCCCCTGTGCAGAGACACAGAGAAAATACTTAGTCACACCACGCATGATCTAATTAGAATTTAAAGGCTTTAAAAGGATTTCAACCTATTTATGGAGAAAGTTTACCAGCAACTCCCATTTATCTGCAATTACAGTTAAACTGATTTCCCATAAAGTGAACTAAAGAGACTTTAGATGTCAGATTAGGAACTGCTTGGCAGGATGGGGTACGGCACTTGGCCTTATTTTTGGGCCGTCAGCGTTGTTGCCGTGCAAAAGCAGAATCTTCAGGGTCCACCAGAGGTCTTCAGTTTGTGAATGAAACAAGATCATTAATAATGAGCCACCTGAAAAGTTAAGGCAGAATCTTGCTAAGTTGATGCAAGGTCCTCCTTAGTTCTTTTGCCAGCAACAAACACCTGGGTCCAAATGGCTTATTAACAAGGTGCAGTTCAACTGTGAGTCACGGATCTGAACAGAATCAAACTAAAGCTGATCTGCAAACCCCTCGAAGATGGCCTGGTCTGGACAAGATTTCGGGAGAAGATTACTGGATTTCTGGATCCAGAATTCAGAATCCCTGAATTCTGTTGTTTCAGGGCTTACCAACTATGATTGAGTTTCTTCTCAAGAATGGTCCTCCAAATACAAAGCCGAGTTCATCGCCGTGGTCTGCCTTCACAAAATCTGGCTTCGTGTCTCTGAACGCTGTGGGGCGATGCTGGAACTCATAAAAGTAGACTGGAGCAGCAGCATCTATGAAGAAGATGAGAGGCAGAGAAAGCATTGCAGCCATGTAAGAGACAGGAACTGTGGGGCATCTGTTCAGGGGGAGAGAAGGAACATGGCAGCTAGGATCCTGCATTAGCAGGCCTGAGGGTGTTTTTATAGAAGGTTATGTAAATTAAATTAAAACATTATATATATTGCCTTGGAAGAATTTTCCAGCAGTCACAAAGACGGATGCCTGACCAGAAAGGATTTTTGGAAGCCCATGTCCAAACGTGCTATGCCAGCCTCACCGGGCTGGGGACAAGGGGTGACCATCCCGGCTTCCTACTTTGTGATGATGGTCAGCGAAAGGTCTTCTTCCCCACTTCTTTTACGCCTCTAAACTAAGCAAGAGACCGAAGTCCTCCTTTGATCTACGCTGGACTATTCAGGCTTCCAAATTAGTCAAGCAATTCAGGTGGATCTGGCGAAGGTGGAGTCGATTCCCACTTTCCCACACTGTCTCCACACAAAGAGCTTTAGAACTTTGGCTTTGATTTATTCAACTGTGACCACGATTGAGTCACCTTATTAAAAAGAATACTTGTTTTAAGCGGTATTTTATGGACAAAGTGTTTTTCTCCAACTGTGAGAAGCGTTCACTGCCGTAAGCGCACCCAGGGTCCTAGTTGACTTTTTCCAGATCTGCAAAAGCAGGTTAGTTTATCAAGGGCCAAGTGCCCATTGTACCTCCTTGATTTGGAGTTTCTTCTGCTCTGGGGAAGAATCCTGAGCACCAAACCTTCCTTCCTAGCTCGGCTCGTCTCCCTTTGGGTGCAGAATGGTCTTTCCCCCCCTCCTGATTTATTGCAACAGAAAAAAATGCTACCAAAAGTTGACACATGAAACGGGTCAAGTTCCAAGCTGCTTCTAATCTCTGGTTCTCGCTGAAATGGCAAAATGCTTCTCAAAAGGGCTAAAATGACAAGAATAGTCTATTTTTTGTAACCCTCGAGTTAGTTGGGAATTGTATTTTTAAGTTATTTTTGCCACAAAAAGCAGACAGAAATTCTGAATTGAGCCTTCTGGTTACCAGTTGCAATCAGAGGGAAAAAACCAATTGGGAGTACAGGTAAAAATCATAAAACAGCAAGAGAGGCCCCCACCTTCCAAAATATCTGAAACTAACATTGATTGGTGGACACCAATTCTTGCAGCCCTCACGGTCACCACACTAGGCTTTGTCAATTATAAAAAAGGCTCCACGATCAACCTGGGAAACTATTATCCCATCAGGGGTGGGTTCCTACCGGTTCGCTGGTTACCCACTTCGTGGGCGCGCTTTCCGAGCCGCTGTCAAACGTGCGCTGCTCGGTGTCTGTCTATCCATC
>JANHGC010004582.1:0-23066 GCA_027560395.1 Boaedon fuliginosus | reverse complement strand
GTGCTGAGAATCAGGACAGTATCTTGGACTACTTGTTGTCCCAGGCCTCCCTGGGGAATGGCCATGCTTCTTGGTGGGATAAAAGGAGACTTCAGCCCATTGTGAAGGAGGAGAATTTTAGAATGCCAGAGTTCACAGTGGAGATGGAAGATTCTGGACCATTCCAGCCAACCCTTGAGGAGATAGAGGAGTTTTTGGAAGAAAACATGGAGCTAGATCTCAAAGAAGGACCTAAGAGTGAGACCAAAGACATGAGAGCTTGCAGCCAAATTACTGTAGCTTCCATACAGCAAAAAGACCAGATGGCACCAAGTGTTACTTTAAAAGACAGTAAAAATGAACAATCAAATGGTGCAATGGAAGGCAGCCATACATCGAACGGAGCAGTTTCCCTTGATGGAGGGATACCGGTCATGCTCCAGATCCAGCCAGTTCAAGTTAAGCAACCGTCAGATGTGAGCCCTAGTTCACAAGGACCAGTGCAAGAAAACGTTAAAATTGCACAGCTCTTGGTCAACATCCAAGGGCAAACCTTTGCCTTGGTGCCACAACTTGTTCAGTCGTCCAACTTGAACTCATCTTCCAAATTTGTCCGCATAGCTCCAGTTCCGATAGCCGCAAAACCTATTGGTCCAGGAGGTACAATCCAGGGTCAAACTGGAGTCATCATGGGTCAAAAGTTTCAAAAGAATCCTGCAGCAGAACTCATTAAAATGCACAAATGTACTTTTCCTGGATGTACCAAGATGTACACTAAAAGCAGCCACTTGAAAGCCCATCTAAGGAGGCACACAGGGGAAAAACCCTTTGCATGTACTTGGCCTGGCTGTGGATGGAGGTTAGTACTGTCATTTAGTGGCTGAATCTGATTCATAAATCCTACTGCGCATCTAATGAACAAAGCAATTAGAGCATGTTCCCTTAAAATTGGGTAACGCTCCAGAAAGAACTGTATTTATATAAAAGGACATTGGCCTTTATAAAAGTACTCGGTGCTATCCCATTTATAAAAGATAAGTCAGATTTGACAGAGCAAATACTGCTGTTTGAATGCCACTGACTCAATTGCAGTTTGCTTTTTTTGCAAACTGTGTTTTAGTAAAGCTTAGATACCCTGTATAGCTCAGCAGGAAAAGAGACCCTTTTCATTCAGAAATTCCAAGGTTCATTTTTGTCTACTGCACTTAAGAGGTCTGATAGCAACTGCTGGGAATGATTTGTTTCTATCTACTGTATCTAGTGTCATCAATTCAAAAGACCAGACTAAGTAGGGCTTTGCAAAACACACAACAATTTAGAAGTTATGTAACCCAGCTTTCTATATTTCACCCATTACAATTCATAAAATGTTGATTCTGATTCCAAAATCCCTTTTAGCTCAAAGGATCAAAGGATATCTCTATTATGTAAATAGCTTAATTTCTTCAGAAATGAACACAACACAAAGGCAGTTATATTTTCTCAGATAAGGAGAAACTTCCTAACAATGAGGACAATTAACTGATGGAATAGCTTGTCTTCCAAAGTTGTGGGTGTTTCATACCTGGAGGTTTTTAAGTGACTGGACAGCAACCTGTCCAAAATGGTATTTCTGTTTGAGTTGAACTAGAAGAGTTGAACTAGAAGACCTCCAAGGTCCCTTCCAGTTCTACTCTGATTGAAATCTCATCTCTGAAAAAAGACTCTCTTAAAATCTAAATGACAAATATTTTCTACTATGGGTAGCCACAAGTGTGATCTTCCAGTAGTTTCAGATAGATTGCTTATTACTGTATATGCATGAGAGTTTATAAATGTATGTTTGCATACAGAGAGATTGATTCAAATTAATACACATGGATTTTTTTTTCATGATAAGGAAAGGTTAGTTAAAATAACTCCTAAATCTGTAGATAAACAGAATTTAAACTTCCATGAACCTCAGTTGTTACTGTCAATAGTTAAAAGATAGTAGGAGTTTTAGGTCAAATATTCATGATTGGTCACTTGTAAAAGCATGATACCAAGTAAACCCAAGACTTAATTTCTTTAATTTTGAAATGTGAAAAAAAAAATCAGAATTAGTGATATGAATTCCTGCCTTGCATGGTATAAAGGTTCTCTCCTCTGGTGTTTTTTTTTTTTGTGGGGGATGGGATGGCTTGGTATCTATTAATGACAAGGTTTTATATAAACATTTGTAATATTTATTTTCCATTATGTAAAACATACTGTGACTAATATATTCCTGGCAAACTGCTTAAACAGAAAGAGAATAAGAATAGAAATGACTTTGCAGCATCGCCAATGGAGCTGCATCCTGCCAGGTCTACTTAAGGGGTACGGATGACTTTGTCAGCGTTAGCTAGGTTTGATTTGCTAAGCTTGGACTATTCTGGAATATCACCCTGTGCTGTACCTTCCTGGGCAACCATGGCCCTTTCAGTATCCATACAGAGACAGAGGCCTCCTGCATCTTAGATGGCTGAGGTATCTGATTAAGGTACTAGGCTAGAAGACAGTGAGTTCAAGTCCCACTTTAGCCATGAAAGCCAGCTGGGTGACCTTGGGCCAATCAATTTCTCTCAGTCCAACCCATCTCACAAGGTTGTTGTTGTGGGGAAAATAGGAAGAAGGAGCGTTAAGTATGTTTGCTGCCTTGAGGTATTTGTAAAAATAATAGAGGCAGGACACAAATTAGATAGGTAGGTAGGTAGGTAGGTAGGTAGGTAGGTAGGTAGGTAGGTAGGTGTAATCTAAGTCTCCAGAAACAAGAATATCCAAGGTTGCTTTGTCAAAGGTGCTGAGAATTATCTGTTCAGTGTTTCACTTTGTTTTCATTCCTTTGCTGAGGAATAAAAATATTCATTTGCTGTGGAGCACTACAATCTCCTTCTACCTCCAGCTTGGAGGTTGGGGACTAATTTAAGGACTCCCTAAAGAACCTCTGAACATATGAATTTCCCCGGGATCTTTTTTTTTTTGCTTCCAATTCTTTGTATAGCAGGATGTGCAAAATATTTAATAATGCTTTAGTAGGCATGGTAAGCTGTTTCGCTGACTCTCAGAACATGGCAGAGTATTTACTAAATATGGTCCTTTTCCCAGATATTTTGGATATGTGTTAGAATGTTGGATTAGTGTAGAGTTGGGCAAAATGAGGTCTCAAGGCTGATATAGCCCTGAGGTCTTTTGGTCTAGCACTCAATGATTCGTTCACCAAAATTGCCAAAAATTGTGCCATAGGGTCCCACCATTTTGAGATGGGAAAGGTGAAAAATTATAGGTAAGCCCTAAAATAGACAAAATGGTTTAAACAACAGCTACTCCCTTTGACCCTCATTCTCCCCTCACCCCTAAATCCAGACTTGGCTCATTTTTCATTTTACTCTAATGTGGTCCTCACTATCCTCCTCCCATTTTAAGTGCAGCCCCCCCCCTCCCCGAAAAAGTTACTATTCTGCACTCTGAAATGTGCTTGTATATTTGTGTTTGTGGGTACATGTCTTTGGGCAAATATAAATTGGCTAATCAGAATTAAAAAATAGTGCCTTGAGTCAGCCAGATCAGTGGTTCTTTCCTCAAAAACAAAAGGGAAGGGAACATTTAGAATGGCTTGTGGACTAGATATATGTCACAAGGTTTGCTGGCCTAAAAATATATAGAAGAAAAGCAGTGGCAAATGTATAGTTCAATGCTATGGAACTTAGTAATATCATTGCTTCATATTCCTTTGTGAACTATAGATTCCATGCTTCATTTTACTCTTCTGTATCGCTCCCAGATGTTAACCGAGCACATCTCTGTCCCTCTTGTTCAGTGAATATAGCTCAAATGCATGATTGGTATGATAGAAGTCCACCAGAAGGGTAGTGTCATCCCTTCATGGTAGACCAGATCAGGAAGCCAAAGTCATGCATACAAATACTTACTTTTATTATAAGATTATAGTAACAGAATCTTTCAAATCTGAATGGACTTCCCTTTATTTCCCCCTCCCTTTATTTTTGTGAGAACGACAGAGAGCCTTGTCTGAGATACTTTCTCATAATTACAGTTCTGGCCCAGACTCAGAATTCTTTTATCTGTCCATTATCTTGGCTGCAGCTCTTCCTTCTGTTCCTCCAGGCTATTCCTTCCCGTTACACTTAGTGGTTCAACTTGTTAAATACACAGATCAACCAAGTGATTTAAGAATTGCTTTTAAGTTAAGGAGTAAGTCTGGGGTCCCCAACCCATGGTCTTCTCTCAATGCCAGAAATCAAGCCGTGCAAACAAGTAAACCCCCATCTGTGTATGTGCGAGATGCAGGCAGCATGTGAAACCATACCTGCCCCCCTCCCCCACCTGTCCTCGGAAAAGCCTCTCTCCATGAAACTGGTCCCTGGTACCCAAAAGTTTGGGGCCATTGGATTAAGTGATACATAAAGTAAAGCTGTCATCGACAACAAGCTAATCCTAGATGTTTCTCTAGATTTTTTTCCTTTGACTGAAGAAAATCAAATGCCTCCAGTGTAATCCCACCTGAATTTGGGTTATTCTGATCCCAATCCATGTTTGCTACTAGAATTTGTTGTTATACAAAGGAAGGGAAGTTGCTGCATTTTTCCTTCAAATGTTCCTCTCTTTGGGGACACATCTCTGCTTTCCCAACATCAATTGAATGTTCTTCTTGAACATCAAAGCCAGATTGTCAAATTGACTGAGCCAGCTGAGCTTAGAATTACACAGCTTTCTTTTATCAGCAGGTTATGGTTACTTCTTTGGAGTTTGAAGAGCAAGTGAGACCTCATAAGACTGGATCAAATATATCTGAAGCCTCTGGTTTTTTTCTTCCAGATTTTCTTAAACGATTCTGGTATTTTTCTTCATTTCTTTCTTCTTTATGTCAGGTTGAGTAGACATTTTTCCCCAAGTAAATGCACATAAGATTATTGGGAAGCTTGAAAAACGTCGCACAAGAAGAATGTATATATACCAGAGGTCCAAAAACCACTATTGGCTTCAGTATAGAAGCATTAGTATTTCTGGTTGGGGATAATAAGTGTGAGCTCCAAGGGCAATGATCTGGAATTCAGCAAAAAAAGGGGAAGTCCAGAACAGAGCTCTGTATGGAGACCAGCTATTTACTCAAAGTGTGTATCTTTAAAAACAAACAGAAGAATGAAAAGTTTATGATTTCTTTTTCTTGTTTGAAAATCAAATACACACACAAATATAGCCAGCTTGTTTTGTTTTTGTTGATCATTTGGTTTCATTGGTAATTCCTTCCTCTTATTAATTATCAATGCAGGTAGTCCTTGGTCTACAACCATTCATTTAGTGACTATTCAAAGTTACAATAGCACAGAAGAAAAGTGACTCATAACCGTTTTTCACACTTACGACCATTGCAGAATCCCCAGGATGAGAGGTGGTATTCAGCCAGTTCTGACAGGTTCAGGAGAACCAGTAATGATAATTTTGATTGGTTCAGAGAACCATCAAACACCATCTCTGATTGGCCTCTCCCCGGCCCTTCCAGGAGTCTCCAGGCACCCCTGTTTGGTTGCCAGGATGCTTCAGGGTGGCTTTCTAGGCAAAAAATGGGGCATGGAGGGGGTGTGATGCAGTCATCTTACTGCATAGCCACGCCCACCAAGCCACACCCATAGAACCAGTAGTAAAAAAAATAGAATCCCACCACTGCCCATGATCAAAATTCAAACACTTGGCAACAGATTCATACTTATGATGGTTGCATTGTCCCAAGGTCATGGGGGTCACATTTGTCAACCTTCTGACAATGTCAATGGGGAAGCCAGATTCATTTAACGAATGTATTACTAACTTAACAACTGCAGTGATTCACTTAGCAACTGTGGCAAGAAAGTTTGTAAAATGGGGCCAAATTCACTTAACAACTGTCTTGGCCTAGCAACAGAAATTTTGTGCTCATTTGTGGTTGTAAGTCAAGGACTACTTGTATCATTGCTCCATTTAGTTCAGCATTATCTATAGTAGCTTTGCATAACCTTGTTTTCTTTTAATGTGGTTGGGTATGTTATAATCAAACATTATAACTGATATCATACCAAGTTATAATATCCTAGTCTGCACTGATTGGCCATATTTCTGAGATTAAAAATGCCCCCTCCTCCATACAATCTTTGGAAACCTGTGCTGGGGTACTTTAATTGTTCAGTGATTTAATTGTTTCAGTTGTTTAATTGTTAAATGATCAGAGCTACAACCCCTTCTATAAGGATACTGCGCCAGAATTAAATTCTTATTCCCTGTCCCAAGGTTTCTTAAATGAAGTAACTCATTATCTTTTCCAGAATCAGTAGTCCGTAGGTTCCAGTATCAAGTGAGCCCTTAACCAAATTGCAGTATGAGTTCTAGAGAAAAGGGTTGAATGACAGCTTGGCAGATGTTAGCATACCTCAGCCTGGCATTCCTCTAGCTTGGTACCCATTTGTTTTTCAGAGGTATGAGGTGAAAAAAACAACAGAGGAGCAAATAGGTAGTTGGAAGAGATGAGATCAGTATTTCCCAACCATAGCAACTTTGGACTTCAACTCCCAGAATTCCCTAGCCAGCATGGTTGGCTGCATTAGATGTTTCTGCTTCAAAAATGCATTTTGACTGTACTACCTCCAAGTACCCAGTGCCAACTCCCTAGCACCGCGTAATGGAGTGAGCTCCCGTTACTTGTCCCACCTAGCAGTTTGAAAGCATGTAAAAATGCAAGTAGAAAAATAGGGACCCCCTTTGGTGGGAAGGGAACAGCGTTCCGTGCTAGTCATGCCGGCCATATGACCACGGAGTCATCTTCGGACAGCGCTGGCTCTTCGGCTTTGAAACAGAGATGAGCATCGTCCCCTAGAGTCGGGAATGACTAGGACGTATGTTGAGAGGGGAACTTTTACCTTCAATTCAGTTTGTGCTCTTTGCTTCATAGAAAAAATAATAATAAAGCTGCTCTTGTCACCATTCTCTGGGCTTCATGTCAGCCCCACTTTCTTTCTCACCCCCACTGAGCAAGCCCAGGGTAACACAGAGCTGAACAGAAGAATGAAGGAAATCTGAAACAGATAGGTGCGAGATTGATGATCCCATTTCCTGATGTGCTTTAGACTGCTCAGAGTACTTCTTCAACATCTCATTGGTACTAGAACAAGAAACACTCTGAAAAGTACAAGAGGACAAAAGGCCCTTTGTCTCTGCTTTTCTGAAGAGCCTAGCTTTTCTTATTTAAATCTTGAGCCAGGCAAGGCATCTGGTAGCAGCTTTGTTAGAGAATGGAAGGATTGATGTGTGTGAGTCTTTGTGTGTGTGTTTTCCTTTACTTGGCAGCTCCACTCCTGATCAGAATACTTGCTTACCCAAAGAAACTGGATGTTTTATATTCATTGATTATATTTATACGCTACCCTTTTCACTGTCTCGAGTGGCTCTGGATGGCCTACAGTAGTATAAAAGCATAGATAAAAAAAGCATTAAAATGTAAGTTTGACAGCAAATAAATAAAAGATGAAAATCAAGGACACGGGTGGTACGGGGGAAGGGTGGTGGTGATGGGATTTTGTTTCTCACTCACTCAACCACTTCTAGCATAGTGGGCTCCCAAGTCAACCCACAGAGCCACATTTTAAGGCTCTTCCAGAAGCCCAGAGAGGTGGGGATGGATCTCACCTCTGGTGACAAGACATTCTCATGGGCGGGAGGTCATGACAGAGAAGACTGTTCTCCTTGATCTCGCTAGGTAAAATTCCATAGCTGACAGGATCCAGAAGAGGCCTCTTCTGCTGATGCCAGTGGGGTGGGCTAATCCCATTGGAGCAAGACAGGAAACATCAGGAAACATCAGCCTGTGAGGTGGTCTATTTTCTTCCACCTTTTTCGGGTCTTCTGTTGAGTGAGCAGGGCCTGTTTTAGCTTTCACTATTTTGCCTCTGCTAGCAGCAGCAGCCCTGTTGGAGATTACAGATTGGGGAGATCTGTCTTGTAATGCGATATAAACTCTCAGGGAGCACATCACCTCCTAACTGTATACAGTATTGCAAACTCTGCATGAAAATGTCCTACATTCAGGAGCCATTTCTCCAAGTGAAAGGATTAAGGCACTGGGTACTGGAAGAGACGACCCTGGATTGAATAGATAAAATTGCTCTGACAAAAAGTAAAACAGCTTCCTCCAGTCTTATATGCACTCTAGCCCAGCCTGGGTTCTAGATTGGGAAAGCTTACAAGGTAGTAAAATGTTGCATGTTATGGTTACAATTATTCTGGGCAAAGCAGTTGTTTATGCTAACTCCTTTGCTAGCCCTGATTAATTTTTAATTGCATTGATAGTTTTTGTAATCATTGTACCATTATGAGGTTCTTAAACAGCAGTTACATGAAAAAAAATCTCCTGTTTCCAGAGAAACGATTTTCTGTGATTTCTTTCCCCACATAATTTTTTTAAAGGACCCAACTGAACTGTATGTTATTGCCACAAAAAAGCACTAGGCAAATATAAAAGGCAAGAGATAAGTAAATGGGTAGAAGATTGATAGAAGTAGTGAAAGTGATAGAATTAATAGTATATGAATTCTGTTTTCAAAAATTCTGCTTGGAATCTGTTGCAGATCACACACTTAAGCTCAGTTCCATGAATCATATTTCACCTATGAAGTTAGTCATAATTTCACGACCTTGATATTTGAATAGTCAATGCTTGCAAATTTATAGATGTGACAGTCCTTGGAACTTCAAACGTATCAGCAATTCCTTCAGAAGATTAGATAGATGTCTATGAAATTCCATTTTTATTTCATAGGAAAGTTGAATTAAAAGTACTAAAAAAACTGGAATTCCTTTCAAAATTATTCTGGGAGATATGTTTTTGTGCAGATCCAGCATGGAATCTTGTTCCTCCACTATTTGTTACTACTGCCCTATAAATAAGATATATGTAAGGAATGTTAGTTAATTGTGCTCTTTCAGTTGTTTTTAAATTGTGTTCTTGGAGAACTTTCTGGTAGCTAAATCTGCCAGTAGCAACTAAAATAATGATTAATACTAAACACAATATCTGGAGTAATAGGGTTTTTATCTAGTTTAGACATCATATTCTTTACTCTAATGCAGCTCTGCTAATTGAATATCATTAGGAGAAATAATTGAATCTCCAGATCAGTCAAACGCCTTGGCATTGATCCAAGAGATGCACAAAACCCTTTTTAGATTGATTCACAGATCTGAAATTGATTACTTATTGCTTCCCTGTTCCGAGAAAAATGACTCCCGCATCTTCTGAGAAGAGTAGCTCAGAGAATCAAAGCAACTTTCAAACTAATCTTCAATTAGCATATTTAATAGCTCTAAATCCTTTGCTTGGGAGCTCCTTCTGCTCCTGCTGCCTTTTTATCCTTTTTATCCTCAACATATACCTTTCCTATCAAGAAAAAGGCAAAATAAATATCCAGGAAACATGGGAAGGTTAAAAATGGAAGATGATAATATCTGGAGTCCCTATAAGGTTCCATAAATGAAAGATAATGATTGTATATTAATACCCAATCCAACCCAAATGGGGGAAAATCAGTTTATAAAACACATTGTCCATTTCTGTCTTCAGAGAGCATTATAGAATAATCTTTTACCTTTTATCTTATGTTAAATGTTTGGGTGGGTACATATTGCAAGCATATAAGGAGCTGCAAATTTATTTCTGTAGTTATAGTAAACTGATCTTTTCGAGTAAACTGGATGCCAACATAGCAATGTTGTTACCTGATCAACTGAAGGCTTAGCTATGATACAAAATATATTTTTATCATATTAACTCATGTTTCCCTTCATGGGCCAGGTAGCACATACCCTGAACCTTCTCCCTCCTTTCTCCAGGAGGTTTTGCTCCTAAAGTCAAACTACAAACATTAAGAAATATTTTGTTGGAACATGCTTAATAAATATCAGAGAAACTATAGACAAGAACTCTATTTAGCAGGGGTAATTTTTTTTATTTCCCTAAAGAATAGAGATAAAATACAAAAAGAATTGAACAAAAATGTTACATATTTTTTGGTAGTGTTTCAGTTTAGAATGTCCAGTTCTTTCCTAGGTTGTGAAGTTATTTTTTTTCTTGAAGAAAAACCAGCTTTATTCTCTTAAAACAAAGTTGCACCACTTGACATCTTGGGGTCCTTACATGTGGCCTCTCAATACTTTGACATGGCTCCCCAAACTCTTCCAAAATTTCACACTTTTAATGGGAGAGAAGGAGGAAATTTTTTGGAAATTTTTTGGCTGAGAATTGCCTCTAATTTCATTTATTTCCTATAGGAACAGTTAACAGCAGTTCTTAAAGATTCTGGTCTATGTCAGTCTTCACCACTGTTCTGCCTGGCACCAATTATGGGATTCTACTATTCAAAGGGTGTCTAAGTCCAAGTGTGTTTCATGAATTCTTAGATTTTCCAATTGACTTTTCATTTTAACTCTGTATGCAGATGATACTTTGGAAATGTCTATGAAATTTCTGTGGGGAAAAACCCATTCTTGGAGCAGAGGAAATTTCTTTCTTTACCTCACATTTGTTGCAAGTGACAGCAGCAATTATTTGTCAGAGAATTTTGTGAATGCTCTGATGCGATGGTTGTTGCTGATTGCTTCTAACCACATAAAGACATGAAGACTTTGTTGAAGATGATCTAGAACTATTTATTTACACTATTATTAATTAAACAATAAAAGGTTATATTACATACAAAGTAATTGTTATTGTACTCCTTGTCAGAGTAAAAGTATAGGTATACCTCAGTATGCCTTCTTCCCCTTCTATCATAGATGCTATAGGGGTGAATAAGCTCCTCAGAGCCTTATGGCCAGATTCCACACTCCTCAGAGCATTGAGGCCTAGTAGTCCCAGTTCCTCAGAACTGATGACCCAAAAATGCATATGTGCTCCTCGGAGTAACAGCACTAAAAATATGACAAGGACCAAGTTTCACAAGATGGAGGAGTCCTTTTATAGGCAAGGGAAGTCTCTCCTCTTCTCTGGTGAAAGGCAGGAAACTTAAGATACGCCCACCTATGGCCACTTCACCATAGGCCTAGGACAGCACCTGTCAAAATTTGTGACATTATTTTATCCTAGAAAATGGAAAATTCAAACCCATTTTTTTTTTGAAGTGGAGGGAAGGAAAAAAAGGCCTTTGAATTTTTCTTAGCAAAATGTGGATTTCAAAAGAATTTCTAAGAGTTTCTTTTCAGCTTGAAAGTTGACAGCCTGGATTCAAGACTCAAGTACCATGCAATGGGTTGAACAGCTCCTGCTCACCTAGCAGTTTGAAAGCATGTAAATGCAAGTAGTTTAATAGGTACCAGTATGGTAGGAAAATAACAGCATTCCATGTGCCTTTGGCTTATAGCCATGCTGGCCATATGATCATGGAAAATGTCTTCAGACAACGCTGGCTCCCTTGGCTAAGGAATGGAAATGAACACTGTGCCTAGAGTCAGACATAACTGATAGGGAAGCCTTAACCATATTGCCATAAAATGATTGGCCTCCTACTGTTTATGTAGGTGGGAGCAAATGGATACTAAAAAGCTTGTGGACAACCTCTGTTTTATAGTCAATGTATGAATAATAGGGTCTTATTAAGACAGAGTAGCATAATCTTCATTTGAGACTTATTCCTTCCCAATTAGTTTTCATAGCATGTCTTATAATTGCCATTCTCTCTCTCTGTTTTGGTGTGTGTGTGTGTGTGTTTGTGTGTGTGTGTGATGGTATTCAGCCAGTTCGGAGCGTACTGGTAGTGGAAATTTTGAGTAGTTTGGAGAAATTTTGGTGGCAAATACCACCTCTGTCTGGCCCCGCTCACCTGCCAATGTCCTTGGTCTTTCCTGCCCTGAATTCCCTTGTTTTTTAGCTCAGCTGATTCTCATGGCGGAGTTCCACCTCAATACAAGCGATTACAGGTCCATAAAAAGGTGGGGGGAATGAAGTATTCTTCAGGAGTATTTCTTTGAAAGAATGATCATAATGTTAAATATTTTTGGTTCTGTTTTTATATATGTATGTTGATGACCACTTAAAGGTGATAGCATCACACTGATATTCTTTTCTTATTTGCTTCCAGGTTCTCACGATCAGATGAACTTTCTCGACATCGACGTTCCCATTCTGGAGTGAAACCGTATCAGTGCCCTGTGTGTGAGAAGAAGTTTGCACGGAGTGACCACCTGTCCAAGCATGTCAAAGTCCATCGATTTCCACGAAGCAGCCGCTCGGTGCGCTCAGTCAATTGATGTATCCGGTCCAGACCTTCCCACCATGCCTCTAAGAACTGCCACAAACAGCATTTGTTCTTTTCTTGTGATAATTTATTTCTCTCCATGTAATCGCTGCCATTAGGACATCACATGTGCCTTCCCCCCCCCGCATCAGTCACCAACTTTGCTATTTTTTTCCTAATTCTTTTTGTTGCTGCTGCTGCCTCTTCTTTTTGAAAATTACAGCATTTCATTATCAGTCAGTTGAGCTCCAACATCATGATAATATATGGACAACTTGCTGCTAGTTAATTACAGTTCTGGCATTCCTGAGCGCTTTTGCTCATGTACAGGGCTATTCATCATGAGGTGTTTTTTTAAAATGCATTATTAATATTATTAAGTTGGCCTATTTGTCCACTTTGCAAAGAGCAATTTCCTTTTGAAATGGAAAAGAAATCCACTTCACTTTCATGAGTTCATTTTTGTTGGTACAATTATTTGGTGTTGGGTTCACTAGCTAGATCTTCATAGGTGTTCTCAAAGGAGACTGAACAGAAGAAACATGTCAGCATTATGTGTACATGTGTGACTGTGTATGTCTGCGTATAGAAAGAAGATTGCCAATAGGTGGATCTTTTATTAGACTAAGCAATAAAGCAGTGCATGGAACTAATCTGAATAAACCCTAGATTTTTCCAGATTGTGTCCACACCATACCTGAGCCTATTAGTTGCTGCCATTTGCAGACTTACCAGATGCTTCACTCTCCCTTGTTCTTAATCCCATGTAAAGATTACTATGCTTGAAAATGCCTGTTACATCTCACGTGGGTGAAGGACATAATAAATTAGGATAAGACCTCCATACCTTTTGACCCAATCTCCTTTGTTTCCAAAATATAATCTTTTGTCATTCATCCCAGAGATGACTTTGTATGAGTTGTCCCACAGTTTAGGCACAAGTCTTCTTTAGGTTGTATAAGTACTATGATAAATTTCAGAGAAGTATCCTATTGCCCAGTTCTCCATTTTGCACTATTCAGATTCATAATCTCTGGACTGGATATGCTGAAGGGGCTAAAATTGGCTTTCCTCAATTTGGACAAGTGGACAAGTGGATTTGTCTTGAAGAAATCCCCAAACTTCATAATCAAGTTGGAGAAAACCAAGCTAAAGCAATTCTCTCACATTTAGTAATTAGAATCTGGTAATATTTTTTCCCAAGGTCTTAAACAGTTAAGCTTCCATAATTAAAGATTTATACCAAAGATGAATAGAATTGTCAACCACAGCAGTTATTAAGAAGGTCAAATATTCATCTATTCGATGTATTAAATCATTTATCTAGGAATTTTCTTTTGGTTCTTTATTAGTAGAGCACATCAATCCTGCGCTATATGTCATAGTGCCAAAATCCATCCATGGACAATCTGTTCCTACCATATAAGAAGCTAAGGTAGGCTGTGGATTTGATAGGTGTGTGTTTGCATGTGTGCGTGTGTATTTGGCTGACCAGTGCTGTGGAGGAAATGACTGAAGTTTATCTATGAAGTTCAAACTATAACACAGCTAAGGTGCTACTTTCAGAAGTAGGGAATGTGATGGCCATTGCTCCAGACTCTCTACTCAACTTGATAATTGTTTTTTTAAAAATATACAACCCCCACCATGGGAAGCCATATGCAATAATGCCTCATAATCTGATATGAACTTGAAGGTGCTCTTAGAAAAAAATGGATAAGATGAAGTGGTAGTGGTAGTGGAAAGCCATTTCCCCAGTTTTGAGTATGGTTAAATGGGTGTTTGGTTATTGGCCATCTCCTCTCTTGGCAGCCACTGTATGAACAGGCAAACTTTCCTGCTCAAGGGCCATTTTCTAACTATGATATGGTTCAAAATTACAAAGGTGCTCCTGGCCCTGGAAGGGTGGCCACCTCTGTTACTTTATTGAATAGCAGAAAGTGGTCATGCCCCTCTTTTCGAGGAATAATGCTTGTCATTAGTCTTTAATAGATCCTTCAGCGGGATAGTGTGTCCCGTCCCGTTCTCTCCCTGCCCCCCCAACCCCTGTGATTGTGCTGTGGGAGAATGGGATAACTGCATGAAATCCTGTGTCAGTTTCTTGCTGTGCCATTGACTTTGGTATGTGGGCAGCCTTAATCAACTATCATTCCTGCAAAAACATCTATGTGACCTTTTCTGGAACACTACCCTTAGTTTCTAACTGTGCCAATCCTTTTGCCTCAGTTTATATAGCATCTTCCCAGACTAAGGTGAAAAAAAAACCTGCTGAGCCAATTTGCCCTTGTTTACAGTACTGAACATAATCCATATTCCTAGTGGCTGAGGAGGAAGGGCTTCAGACTTAGTGAATGTTTTATAAAAGCACTTTGAGAGATTTCAGCAGTAAGCGGTACTAAAATGCTCAGTACACTATTCAGAGAGCAATGCAACTGGAGCATTGGGTGTTCCAGCCAACTAGCATGGTAGCTGTCTTAAGGGCCTTTATTATTTTTTTAATGGAATATACACAGCACACAGATAATCTGATGAAGCAGAAAAAATATTGTGTTGGGCAACATTTCCTCCCACTGTTTTTTTCTTCTTCTTTTCATACCCTACTGATTTTAGGATGTTTCTAGAGAACGAGAATGTAGTAAGAAGGGTTGTTGTTGGATATTTTTAAAGAATAGGCTATGATCATACAACATGCATAACAAAATCAGTCAAGGACCTTGTGGCGGTATTTGTGCAACATTTTAATTTGGATTACTTTTAATGCAGCTTTTTATATTTTGTTCTGTTTTAGATTTAGATGATCATTCAAAGCCCCAATGGGCCAATTCAATTGCAAAACTAAATGTGTTGTACAGTCATAGCTGTCATGTTGATAGCAAATCTGAGCAAACATAGCCATGGTTGAACCTGGTTGAACCTCCCTGAAAGCAATGGGACAGGATTAGCTGTGAGCAGTTCTCTGCTTTCAGAGGGGCTCAGTAGCAATGAATTTTAGCATCATGCCCTATCTTTTTATGTTAATGAAACGGGAATTAAAACACTGCAATTCTGGGTTGAGTAGGTCAAAACAGAGACCATGTTGTCATTTAAGAGCAATAGTTCCAGTTCTTTACACTAGGAATGCATTCCTTTGGTCCTCTGGAAATTTGTATCCTCTGTGTGAATGTCTCTCGTATTGACTGATTTTTATCTCACATCCTATGAATGTATGTAAATAAAATTGTACATATTGCATATCTATATAAAATATCTTTTAAAAACACAAAGATGATGTAAATTAGAGTCAAAATAATATCTTTAAAGCCAGTGTACATAAGTTACAATTCTGTATATTTTTCTTTTGTTCTTCATAAAATATATTTACTTTGACAATAAAAAAGAAATTTTAAATTTTACAAATAATGTTATATTAAGTTCTGGTTTTTACTCATAAATTGGAAATTCTAATTTTCTAAGTAATTAGCAACACTCATATACTACATTTGGCAGATTCAAGACTAAATTTATAATATACATATCTTTAATATAATGAGTTTTCCTTTCCCTTTCTAATTTCATTTATGCATGCTTGAGACTTGAATGAAAAACTACCCCTAAATGTTACTCCCATGATCATATTGATTACTTAATCCTACTGAGATTCAAAGTTCTTTTTTTCCACAAAGTTTCAGCTCATTACCAAATGTTCTTATCTAACTTTTGACGTATTAAAGCTTTCCAAAAGCTTTATAATAAGCAATAATCTTTCAAGAGTCCAGGTAACTTTAAAGACTGTTTGGAAAGTTCCATTAGTCCATTTTTTTGGACTGATTAGCTGTGAATGTCCTGTCCCCATGCCTGGGGGCTTTGGGAGCCTGGATAGGATGCAAAGGGCTTCATATCAACCCTAGCAAGACTGAATAGCTTTGGGCATTTGGGCTTTCAGGTGACAAGGTTTTCCCCCTATAGTCCTGGATGAGCAGCACTACCCCAAATAGATCCAGTGCACAATTTGGGAACTTCCATACCACTCATGAATTCATGCCCTCTCATCTGAATTACTACAATGTGCCTTCTAAAGGGCTGCTCATGAAGAGCATTTGAAAGCTTCAACAGATGTAGAATGCAACTACATGAGTAGTCAATGGTGTTGAATCTTGGACACATGTAACATCACTGCTCTGTGGGTTGCATTTGGTCCTTCGTTTGAGATAGGTGGCCATAGAAATTGAATGAAATTCATTTATAGGAATCCCGGCAGCCCCGGCAAAAAGTTTCTTTTGCAGGCCAACAAGTCTGGCTGGAAGATGAATAGGTGTCAGCCACACATATTCATCTCCGCCCCCTGCCTTTTATCCCCAGAGCTACGGTGGGCTTCATTAGCAGCAGTGGCTCTTCCTTCCCCAGGATTGGCCCACGGCTTTCCATTGCTCTCCCCTTCTCTGCCTTCTGTGCACTCGCATACCAGGCACTAGACTCAGCTGTTCCTCTTCTTCATCAACCACCTCCAGACTTGGGGGCTGTTGACTCTCCATCTGAGGGCTGACAGTTGGGCCAGGCCCCACCTCTGTGTCTCTCACTCTGCCAGCTCCATTCCCTCTTCCCCTCAGAGCTTCCAGGTTGCCCTGATGCTGACCCTGACTCCCACAACTCCTGTTCCTCCTCTGATTCAGTTATTGGAGGGGCTGGTGGCTGACAGGCCACAACTGCTATAAAGTTTGCTTCAAGTTGATCATGTATCAATTTGGTCAATTTGTTAGTCAGTTTCTGAGCCTAAAGGACCATTAGATATGTTTGCCACATTGAGTTATTTATGAAAATAATAAAGATAAGATATAAATAAAGTTAAAGTGTTCATTTTGATTTTTAAAATTGCACATACTTAGCATCAGAGTATTTTGAGGAACATCATATTTCAAAAATATCTCCTGGATCTTTGATATGGAGGCCATCTCTGGTTGCCTCAGCCAATCAGATGTGTCAGGTGCCTACAAAGGAAATGGTCTTCTTGATTGTGATTCCCCATATAGGAAAAGGAAACACATCCCTGGAACCCACACAGGTGGCTTTTGGTGCATTAATTAATATTTTTCCAGCAGTATTTTGATAGCTAGTTTTTAATTTTAAGCACCCATACCATACTGGGATAAAAGCCTTTTGGCATTTATCATATTTCCTGTGTTACATATTTCCTATGAATATATGATGCATGCTTCCTACATGTATGTTTGATTATTTTTCTGATTTGGTAGTTTTATAATCTCTCCAGAGAATGTCAATTATTGTTAGATTAAAAGCAATATTATTACTACTAGAACCATTATTAATATTATTAACTGGATAATGAAATTCATTGATATCACAGTGCTTAAGGTGTTCTTATGAAAACAGCTAAAGTGATTTTAATCCCATATCAGACTGCAAAAGCTTTAATAAAAGGCTTGGATTGGAGGGTGCTTGTAAATCAGTATTGGTTCTGAAAGAAAAGTTTAAAAAATTGCTGAACCACATGGAAGCCTGAGAGTTACTCCCATTATTTATTGGTCTTGTTTACATGACCTGCTTAATTGGGTCATGGAGAGTAGCGTGTTAGGCAAACAAACCCCTTAGCCCAGAGAAATAACTCAGACTCCTCAACTCCTCCCAGTTTTCCCCATGCAGGCTTGAGTTCTGAATGGATTACCAGCAAAATAATGCATCCTTTTTCCACCTGCGATAGTCCTAAAGTGGCCGTGTGAAAAACAAGCTTCTCTAGGACTCCTCTTCTGTCACCATTTTAATTTTCACTTCACTGTAAGCACGTTGGACTAAGTGAAGAAAAGAACAGCAGAGATAAAGCTCCCCTCATGTTGGTGCCAGATTTGTCACTCCACCTATCGCTCCTGTGTCGTTTCAGTGGGAATGCTGTTCCAAAGGGTGGGGGCTGCGACAGAAAAATCTCTCCCTCCGGACCTTGCCTAGCCATCCACACTGCCTAGCCGATGGTACCCAGAGCATGTGGTTCCTGTCAGATCAGTTAAGATGGATAGAAACAATGGGATAAAAACAATAGTAGCAGCCAATGAATAGGCTGCTTTTGTTGTTTTATTTGAATTTTGTTTATTGTTGTTGTTTAAATATGTAAGATGTCCAGAGCCACATAATTGGAACATGTATATTCTCCCTATAAATATAAATATCTTAGCTTGTCACAACTGAGTATTGCTGATCAAGAACATATTTATGGAAGAAACAGTACAACAACAATTATTAGGAGACCATTTATCTGCATGTATTTAAAAAGTATGTTAGATGAATGCTTCTTATAACTGGAGTCAATTAAGAACTTCTGTCTTTGCAAGAAATTAAACCAAAATTATGGTCACCAACTTTTGGAATTTTCTACCCATAAAAACCTTTCCCAATATAGTGCTATCCACTTATGGGATTTTGACTGATTAAAGTAGATCCTTGAATGTCATTTGTTGTAATATTGGTGAGTTCTTACACGATCAGAAGAACACAAACTGATAGTAGATTTGCCAGTTACCAAAATGAGAGACAAATGGAAACCAGTCTTTCTGTCAAAAACAAAGGGATGTGCATCCTATTGTGTAGCTTGAACAGCGGGAGGAAGGGACACAAAAATAACAACTTGAATTTCATTATAAATAGGATTCTCATTCCAGTCACAGCAATCATTGGAATTCTTTCTTCATACTTTCTACAATAAACTACTAATCAGAAGTTCCTGGATTCTTATGTTTCTGATTAATTGATTTCAGTCCAATCTATTGAGGAGAAATCTGATAATATGAGTGAGCATTTGAAGTCATTTGGAGGTTCGTGAATTTTACTGTGACAATCATGATATCACCCTCTAGTACTTTTTAATGTATGAAATAACCAAAAGGATGCAACATAGTATGACTAGGGACTGTTTGAAATAATCAGGAGAATAAAATTCTATATCTATTCCTGGACTGTATTTTGTATGGTTGATATAAGCAGAGAGAGGGGACTCACACGTTTTAATTCTTTAGTATTGTATCTGCCACTGTAATTTTACAGGTGCTGTGTGTCACCTCCTTTCTCCTTGAAAGGGGATTCAAGTCAACAAATATACCTTTCATCATACCATCTAGAGATGGTATCTTTCTACTGATGTTATAAATTGGCCATAACTGACAGTGACAGGAATTTTCATTGGAAATTAAGACCCATGGCTTGCCTCGAAATATCTTAATAAATATCAACGAGAAGCTGAGAATATTTCCTTTGTGGATAAATTTTCCTGTTACATTTTTAGTTCATTGAGCTGTGCCACTTTTAGATGCCTTGCAACCATGACACTACAGAATATTACTGTATCGCCCTGGGGCTATTTAAATGAAAGATGGTGAATCTTTTTTTCTTTTTAAAGCAGCTTTTTCTGGAATAGCTGGCCTCCTTCTCTCTTGAATTCCATGCGCTATCAAAGAATGCTACAGCTGCGAGATGTTTTTCCTTCTCTAACATCCTGCTATATGTTTAATCCAAGCAAACAGGTGACTTGAGAACAAAGTGAACTGGATGAGGGCAAAGTTAATGATTACTGTGACCCTTTGCTGAGTTATGTAAGCTGAACCCTTGATGTTTTTTAAGATGGTACACTCCAACAGAAGTCAGCACTTGTTTTACGTCAAGTGAGCCAATACTTCACGGTATGACTGAAACTAATGCGGCATATGCTTGCTAGATGGTTAGATTTAACAAGCCTTTTTTTTATAGTGAATGTAAACAGGATGGCATTATCTATATTTAATAAGTCCACTTGATTTCTGAGACAAGACTCTTGCTGGCTCTTTCAACTGAAAATTCTACAGGATTGCATTTTCTAGATTACCCTATTCTTATTTTTTTCCAACTTTAGGTTGCCGTGGTTATTATTGTGCCGTATTAAGCCCGTTGTAGGAGTTGAAACATTAACGTAACCAATAAAATAGCTGTAAACAATACTGCTGATACTTGGTGTTCTGCAGCTGAATTTTAGTAGCTCATTTTGTGGGACCCAATGGCTTGCAAAAAAAAACCAAAACAGTTTGGGAGCTGATTTGTTTCTTCGGTTTCAATTTGTCACCATTGCCTTCTATCATGTGCAGAAAAGCCTTTCTTTTACATGAAAGACCATGGAACTCTCCAAACCTTTACTTCTCAGATTCTTAATGACCTAGGCAAAATCGCAAAGGGCAATCTGACATCCAATAGCATCAGGAGTAGCTTAATTTTAGTAAGATTTCTGAGTTGACATATATAGAGTTGAAGCACAAAAGGGAAAGGGGAACGTGTTTGAAAAAAGCACATACTTTGTTATTTCTACTCCAACATTATTTCTTCAGGTGAAACATTAACAGAAATGCATTGATTAGCATAATACACAGTTTTGTCATCTCTGTGAAAGTTACCTTTTCTTTTACTGTTTTTAAGATGCCCTCAAAGCCAGAAAACATTTCAGAATAGCTCTTATGTAATGAGCTCTCAGTTCTCATGATCTCAACTTCACTCCACCTCTAGAAACAAAATGTTCCAGCAGCTGTAATTAGTTATTGATCACAAGCTCAACCTTATGCAAATTTATTCAGGAATGTGCCTTATTCTCAGTTAGCATTACTTCTTAGGATTGCAGCCTAATTAAATGAACATTTATCTAGTTTCTGGTTATGCGTTTGGAATTTTTGCATTGTTATAATATGATCTTGAATACCGCTTGGAGTCATTTAAATCGGGGCGCTAAATAAATTATGTTGAATCAATTACACAGCTAAAATAAGATAAATTGCAGCTTAAGCAGGTACATTAGGTGATATATATTTTGGATGTGTCTAAAATGACTGCTGAGACATACTTCAGAAGATGAAGTAGATGACATGTCAAAGAGTGTTCCAAGCTTCCAAATCCAACTGCAGCATTTAAGATAGGTTGCCACTATTGAGTTTGTCCTTCTCCCAGGTTTAAGAAGACTCTAAAATGTTTTCTCAGATTGTCCTGGTGTCATCTTGTTTTTCACTGGCCAGGTGCTGATGGCAATGCCACTTCATTAAGGCCACTCTGTGTAGCAAACATCTAAACTATTTGCTGCCACCAAGTGGCCATTTGGATTTTTGCAGCCCATGTACGGTAGTCTTCACTAGCTTCCCTGGTAATCACCTAAGTAAGTAGCCAGCTTTCAGAATTGGTGCTCTAGAAGTATTCAGTGGTAAGCTGTGACCCAGGTCAGACATGTCATTAAATAAGGGCCTTCCCTACTGTGTGAGTAATGGGCAGAAGCTATCATAATCAGTTGCTCTTTTTGGGGGGCAGGGCACAGGCAAAGCAATTCTGTCTCCTCAGGTCATTATTCTAAGATCTTCATCAGTTTCAATAAACAGATTGCTATTACTGCTTTTGAAAATCATTTTATGTAATGAGACGGCAAACACTTGGCTAACGCATTGAATACTAACTACAATATCAGACAAACATGTCAAACTGATGCCAGCAAAATGTAAGAGAGACATAAATACTCCGTGTGTGTTGGCTGGTTTCAAGTTTTTTTTTTTTCCAGTATCCTATAAAAGGTAGTCAGGTAGTAGCCTTGTTTTGTATCCTGCTCTCTTTAATGAGGGCTATTTTTCCATGGACAGCGTGTCCCAGGGCTCATGGCATGGAAAACAGAGAGATGGTTGGGTCCCCAATGGCAGCAAGGGAGGGCAAATGCTCTGCAAATATTATTGTGCCAAGGAGTGGCAAACACAGGTCTACCAATTCAGCTTGCAGAGAGTATGTGTTGTGTGCTGGAAACAGAAAAAGACCCAGCAACTGGGATTTGTGCCAATTCCTACACTTGGTTCTCTGTCACTTACAAGTGGAGAAAATACACAAATGGATCTGTATGTGCTGGGACCAAAATAACCCCTCTACCCAAATGCTAGGCTCAATATAAATCATGCAAATTGACTGCAGTTTCACCTCGATCCTGACTTGGCATAGCTTTTTACAAGATAAGTTCAAAAACTTTTGGACTGGGGAGAGAGTGGGGAGTAAAATGGGAACAGGAAAAGGAGGCATGGGAGTTAAGAATAAGCCAAACATGAGTTGCATGCAAAGAAATGAGGATGTAAAAGAATTCTGCCGCAAATATTTCTGGGTTTGGAGTTGTTGTTTTTGCTATTTTTCATTCCCCAGAGGCATAAGTGAGGGAACACAACTCATCATAAACACAGCCTGGCTACCATTGGTCTTTCCCTCTCAAAAAAATTGGCTGAGGAATTGCACGGTAAATTACTAGGGATGCACACCAGGTCAAGGGAAAAGGTTTTCTTTAACAGGCAGCCCTGCTGTTATTAAATCCAATTTTATAACAGAGGAAGAAGCCATCAAAACTACCTGTTAATCACTCAACTCTAGGATAACAATATTACTTCCCTCCCTCAGCAACAATCACCACCAAAAACCTCTTGAAATTGCTCTGCCAAGCATAACAACATTTTTTATTATTATTATGCATCCTTAAGCAGACAGTTTTTAAGATTATTGATGACCTTTTCCTCGTCACTTCAAGCTTTGAAAATAATTTCTGTGCATGAGACTTGAAATGGTCAAATGAGCCACCTTTACATTCTCCCACTTACAATCTATTGAATTTGCATGTTTATTTATTTATTAATGAAATTTGTATCCCACCTTTCTTCCCTTTCTTCCCAGGGAACACAAGGTCCGATTCTGCAGAAAAAAATCAGATTTTGGAAGCAATGGCTGAATTTCATAGCTACAACTATTCCAGTAGGTTATATTGTTACAAGATAGAGAGAGAGAGAGAGAGAGGAAGAAGAAGAAGAA
>JANHGC010004581.1:347459-362650 GCA_027560395.1 Boaedon fuliginosus | reverse complement strand
GGAGAATTCTGGGAGTTGAAGTCCACAAGTCTTAAAGTTGCCAGGTTTGAAGACCTCTGCCTTGGAGTGTTCTTCTATTTCTGTGGGTTGAAGAGGAGGCCACAGTGCGTACCTGGCTTTGACGCTGTAGCTAATTGATGGCATGAATTTAGTTCTTGGTGATTTCAAGTAAAATATTCCACAGTCTGAAATAGTTTTTTGCATTCTGAATTTCCAGTTGCAGAGTTTTTGTCCACCGATGTTTCCTGGTGGAAAGAACAACATTGATAAGAATCAGTACTTAATAAAGCCAACCTTTTACATAGAACGTAGAGTAAGGAATTAAGCAATCGAGTAGGCAAGGCTCCTGAGTTTCTTTGGAATTTTGTTCATCTGGTTGCAATTTAAGGCAAAAAGGAAACTTTCATCAAAATGCTGCTATTGTTTCCCCCTTTCTGTCTTCTGAAAGAAACCAGAAGGAAGGTAGATTTGTAGACCTGGCTCTCCCTATAGAAATAGGGGTAGATTCTGAGACGACATATGGACAAAACAGTACTTGGAATGTGTAGGTATGTGGGACAATAAATTCTCTTAGCAGAGTTTGATAGTTTGACAATGCTTTGTCTGGCTTTGGGATCAGGGAGGAAACCTTGAGCAGCTCCTTGGATCCTTTCTGTCAGTCACATGCTCCTAATGGCTTTTCTGTTTTCTTTTATAGCAATACTGAAAGCAACACTGTGTAGAACCTCAGTACCTCATTGTCCCAAGCTCCGATGCCCGCAGAAGAGCACCAGGAACGTCCTAATTTAACATGCACCTACTCTCTTCAAGCCTCATTGCAAAGGATGTTGGACAGTCCAGATCTTTCTAACTACATTCTCTGGGTGTTTGTTTATGAAACAAAAGACTGGTGGTTTTGATTCTTTTTTTAAAAAAAGTGCAATTATGTAAATACGTTCTAGGGGCCATAGTTTTTATCTGCTGTTGTACAGCAGTTTATGGTACCCTCTGACTCTTGAACAACCAATGAAAAGGCTTCTTCTCTGAATCTAGTGGCAGCTGGAGATCTGTTGGGGTTCCAACTGTAATGTCTGTCGACTTTTTATAAGGGCAGGGGTGAAATAATTAAAACTTGATGCTTCCTTTTTCTGAATGGGAAGGAGACAGTCAGAAGTAGACTTTATTTGTGTAACTTGAGCTGCCTATGGGAACAAATATGAAGACTTTATTTTTGTGCAGGTCTCTTTAATGCAAGAGGAAAGATTTATAGAAAACTGCTTATTAACCCTATCAGCTAGAAAGTTTGAGAACTTACCCAACCTAGACAAATTTCTTAACATTTTGTACTAAGGAAGCATAGAGCTGTTTATCTTAAATGTGTTGAGGATTTTGTTCGCTTGTTTATTTTGGGTCTGGTGTGAAGGTTCATTTATCTAAAAAAAATCCCAGAAAAAACTAAAGTTTTATTTTTAATGTATTGAAGGTATTTTTGTATGCACTTGCTAGATTTATTGACTTGCATATATGCAGTTTTTAAAGAGTATCCTATTTTATGTAAATCAACTTTATAAATAAAATCTATTTATAATAGCCTATGTTTCCATCAATGTCATCTTCTGTTTTCAGGGTTTGTGAGAAAACTAAGGCCATAGAGAAATACTTTCTGCATTTCAGTTAATACAATTGCTGAATAGGTAACTAGACTGTTTATATTGTTGTGTATTTTCAGTGCTGACAAGGAATAATTATTACTTCACATACCAAAGGGACAAAGTAAAACTACTGAAAACAATAGCTTTTTCACAATCTAGGATTTAAATATCTACCCTCATGTTATCGATGGAATGGATTCTTTCATCCTCAACGCATTTTTTAAACTACTACTGTAGTGGTGATGTTAAACTAAACCATGATTTGCTTAGCCTGGGTTTAAAGACTACATGTGGATCAGGGCCCTGCAATTTGTGAATCGTGATTTATGGCTTAGCATAGGTGAACCAGGCTATTATGCATTGTCTTGAAAACCTGACTAAAGCAAACTAGTGTAATCTCATCCATTGAGTTATCAAAAGGAATCCAAGAATAGACACATGTAAAAGTTGCTGGCTGCCTGATTTGGGCCAAACACACTCAGCCTAACTCATCTCACAGGGTTTTTGTTGTGGGAAAATAGGAAGGAATACAGTACTAGGTATGTTCATCCCCTTGAGTTATTTATAGAAATAATAAAGGGATTAAAAAATTAAAATAAATAACAGACCATTGGGTTAACCAAAAATAACTTGGGGTTTACTTTCTGTGATCAACATTTGGTACAACTGAGCCAAACTAGTTTGTAATTGAATGAGATAATTTTTGTTTCATTTTGAATTAAACCACAGGGAACAACCAAAGTAATAGTTGTGGTATTGGGTGGCAATGGAGTAAAGACTGGTGTGATCACTTCATGTTGTGTTGCATGTTATTTTTTGTGGTATGTTCAGGTTAAGTTGTATTAAAATCGGTCAACCACAGATTTCAGAATTTGCTTCAATCGTAAAGAGGAAAGCATAAAGGACTGGTGAATATCTGTTCCATATACCGGTATATCCTTAGGTTATTTAGAACTATTTCAAAGATATGCCTGGATTCCCAAGTATCTTCTTTTGGGCTCCTTTTGAGTACTTCAAAATCCCTGTTCAGTTTATAAAATTTCTCTTAAAAGGAAAAAAAATCCTGATGGGAAAAGAGAATTTGCTAAACCATTTTAACAGATAATTCATTGTTTGGAAATGCAGCCCCCCCCCCCCAGAGTAGGAGGAAACTAACAGCACCATTGTGATAAAGTTGCTGCCTATGCTTTGTGACATTGTAATATATGAAAGGGGTGGAGTTTATATCATGACAGTATGATGCTGACTTAGTTGTTTTGGTGAAAGTCTTTGATCCTGCAAATGCCTTTGGAAACAAAAATCTGAGTCTTGGTTTATGTGCGGAATAAGAAAGTAGCACAGGTTTTTGCTTTTTTTTTAAAAAATCAGTGCTTCCCTTTCTAGCTACCAACATTTTGCTAATCTATGTTATTCGTAAATTAGAATAATAATGGAAATGTCCCAGTGGCTTAAGAATACTCAGGTATTAGTGAAGTAGCTGGGCTTCACTAATTTGAACACAGATGGTTCAGGTTTACAAAAATAGTATAGTGGTGTATTATGATGTGAGGTGTAGGGAATGCTTAAAAAATCCCCTAATTACTGTATGCTGAAAATGTGTAGTTCAAATTGTAATGCTGGGTAGTTTTATTAGTGTGTAATGTGTGTGAATCCAGCCTAGATGTCTTGAGTCTTGAATGAAAATATTTGGCTCACTGGTTCATCTGTCCAAATAGGTTTTTTTTTAATACTTGTGAAATATCTTCTTTTTACTATAAAACAGAATACAGACATTGATCAGTTTTGCTGATAGGACCAGAAAAAGATATAATTTTTTAATTCCATGGGTCAAGGAAGAATATCTGCAAGAGAAAGAGGCAGTGGGGCTTCTCTCTCATCAACATAGGGTGTTGGAAGCTTTGGAAATCAAAACCAACCTTTTACCCATATTAACAAGAGTCAGGCCTGTGACATTCCTCTACAAATGGAATTTATTTAAGAATGTATAGATTAATGGTATGCCCTTTTTTTCTTCAAGTGGCTGTTATTTGTACCACATGCAATCCATGGACTAGTTTCACTCATGCTAAGTCGTCGTTTTAACTGATTTAAAATTAAACTTCAATATAGTAGAATTTTGATAAAAAAAAATTATAAATTCTTGCTGGAATGAAAAACAGAAGAAACAATAATAAGGGAAAATATGAAGGCATGGTCCAAAAATCTAGGCCATACAACATAAATAGATAACTGGCAAAACGCTTGGGTGAGAAATTATAAAAATACTTTTGCGACAACCTATAGAGAGAATATGTACAAAATGCTATACAGGTGGCATTTAGCCCCTCAGAGATTAGCGTGAATGTTCCCTCAACTGCCATCAAACTGCTGGAAGTGTAACCATGTAAGAGGGATATATTTTCATATGTGGTGGATGTCTCCTCAAGCCACAAAATTTTAGAAAAAAATTAGGAAATGGATAAAGGAAATTTTAGGAAAACAAAATTAAACCCAGAAATCTTCCTGTTAGGAATCATGCCATTGGAGCTCAAGAAAGAAGAAACATTTAATAACACACATTATAACGGCAACGAGATTGGTTTATGCACAGAATTGGAAAGGGAAAAACTCGCCAGCGGAATATGATTTATTAAGGAAAATATTGAACTGTACAGAAGCAGATAGCCAGATAACAGAATATAACAGAGGTTAAGAGATAGATGGAATAAAGAATAGTGAGCACGTAATACAATATATAGACACAAGAAATGGATGATGAAGAGTGTAGAGGAGGAAAGGATCAAACACATCACTGAAATACTATTATTGTAAATACTTGTCTGTTTTGTCTATTGTTTTAAATGTAAATTAATAAAACCTTTTTTTAAAAAAAAAATATAGTAGAATTTTGTTAAATAAATCGGATTCACATGAAACAGGACTCTTATCAGTCATAATATACTGACTAAAGCTCAATCAACCAAACAAATTACAGTACATTCAATGGAAAGTGTGAACCCAGTCATTATAGAGAGTGGACAATGTGCAGACCTAAAGGATGAAGGAGGAGACAGCTTTGAGCGGTGCCAGTAAAATTACTAATACCCTACTCAGGAAGTTGTCTTACAACACAGCCTTTGCTAAAAGCAAACAGCAACAACTCATTAATACTGCTGTTACTTTTACTGACTTTTATTATAACTGACAGGGAGGGAAAAAATTGCAGAGAAAATGCCTTTAGCCAACAGTAGGGATTATAGGATGAGGAAAAGTTTTTATGTATTGTCATTTTCTTGAGCCTCCCTGTCCTTTGGGGAAAAAGTAGAGGCGTAGTTCTTTTTTAATTCCATGTTGCTGTTGTTGTTTGCCCATTGTTGTCGATGAAGACCTTGACACCATGTGTTACTTTAAATCACGTTAAGACTAGATATAGTGTGTCCAAGGGTGACTGATCAGGCCAATTTGGGCATAAAACGTTCTCGCTCATGTTAGACATGTATAGACACTGCAATTGTACTAGTGGCCTTGTACTAGTAGTCTTATGTAGCTCACATTATTTTGCATTTTAGCAGTGTGTCCTGCTTCATAAGCTTCACAGCCCTTGTATTATTTATTTATTTTATTAAATTTATACTCCCCCTTTCTTCCCCCAAGAGGTAACACAAGGCGGAGATGAAGCCATGCCAGGTAGGGCAGTTTTGTGTCAGAATTTCCCAGGTGGTCATGTCTATATCAAATGACTTCAGGGAGATCTTTCTTGGGTCTTTGAAATGTTTCTTTTGCTCTTCATAAGAGTGACTTCTAGCAGAGTTCAACTCCAACAGAGCTTCTTGGATATTTACTCTAGATAAAACTTCAGTGTCTGGTGCTTTCTCTTGCCATCTGATGGCAAAGTCAAGTCAACTGGAAGAATTCAGAGAAGAACAGTAAGTACAAGAGCTTGTAGGCTTTCAGTTTTGTCACTGAGCTGATTCCCTGATGTTTTCACACAATGCAGGTCAACCTCCTGCTTGTCTTTGCTATTCTGCAGTTAACTTCTGCAACAATAGTTACAAGCTCAGGACCACGGTAATTAAATTGGTCCATTGGCTGTAGTTAATGCTCTTGGTGATTTTAGGTTCTGTATACAGTGCATGAGGAGCGAGCTGGTGCTAGGCTTCAGTCTTTTGGATGTTATGGTAAGTTATCACAAGCTGTGGAGAATTTATCCATACTGATTTGCATCTCTGGCTCTGAGCAAGCATCCAAGCCACAGTCATTAGCAAAGAGGCAGTCTCTCAGAACTGTCTCCTTCACTTTGATACTTGATGTTTCCTCAACATGAAGAGTTTCTCATGCCCTCTGTATGTGAGACTGATTCCAGCATCACTATCAGGAAGGCATTATTCAATATGGCATAAACATCATGCTGAACAATATGGGTGCAAGCACCCAACCCTGTTTGATGCCGTTAATGAGCGCAAATTCCTTAAACCCATGATGGCGAACCTATGGCACGCATGCTGGAAGTGACACACAGAGCCATCTCTCTGGGCACTCCACCCGTCGCTCGTTGCTCTTCAAGGTTCCAGCACGCACACCGGCCATCCCCTCATCCAGCACCCATCATGCCATCATAGAACCATCTGAATGAATGGAAGATGAACTTCAACATGATCCTCCACAAGCCTTGTAATAGTGTCAGAAGATTTTGTGAGATCAAAAAAAGTGTAAAGTTCTCAGTTCTGCTCCTGATACTTCTGAAAGTGTGCAGCAAAAATCATGTCAGTAGTCCAGTTGCCTTTGAGGAACCCACATTGTGAGTCTGGCAGGAGGCCCATCCCTAGATGAGTGATCAAATGACTCAGCAAGACTCTTAGAAAGTTTTTCCCCCCTGCAAAGGAGAGCAGCGTGATTCTTCATTAGTTGTCACATACTTCTTAATTGCCCTTCCTCTGGTAGTTGCCCTTCCTCTGGTAGAAGTATATACATCTTTAAATTCCTGAGGAATGGATCCTTGCTTCCAGAAATATTGGAGCAATTTGGTCACTTTCTCTATATTTATTTTATTTTATTTTATTTATTTTATTTTATTTTATTTTATTTTATTTTATTTTATTTTATTTTATATTTTATTAAATAAAATAAAATAAAATAAAATAAAATAACATTTATACCCAGCCTTTCTTCCCCCAATAGAGGGAACGTAAGTAGAGGACCACTATTTATGTAGATCTCAAGTATGGCATCTGCCCTGGAAGTTTGCCACTGAATAGCAGCAGAGCTTCAGGGCAGATGCCACACCTGCAGAGATCTACAAAGCCACTGGTCTGTAACTTCAGCTACTAGAAGCTACTGTCTATCCAAGGCTGTTGATGTTGACCTGGGGAACCCTGCCTATTGCCGCATCATTAATAAGATGATAGTTGGTTGAGGATGCATTTTAAGTGTTTAGTCCATTTTTGTAGAATCTCAGACTTCTCCATAATGAGAATTGTAATTTCTGTACTCAGGAGGGAGGGGGGACTCTGAAAAACTAAGATCCAGGACTAAATGGTTTTAAGGGGATTCTCAGAACCACTTAAAATCATTACTGTCTGCGTATCCCTGTATTTTGTCTGCCTTGGTACTTAGTCAGGCATCTTGCATTTTACAGTGTTTATTCTAGACCAGTGATGGCTACTGACCTTTTTGACACCAAGTGTCCAAAGCACGCACATGTGCAAAGCCCCAAAATGCAATGCATGCACATCCCCCGTGCATTCGCCCCACCCCCACATGTACGTGTGTCCTCCACATGCACCCCACCTCCTGTGCATGCATGGCAGAGACCCGAAGACCAGCATGTGCAGTGGAGCTGAACTGGGGTGACAGCTTGTGTGCCTGCAGAGAGGGCTCTGTATACCACCCCGGCATGTGTGCCATAGGTTCTCCATCACAGTTCTAGACTATCCTGCAAGCACTGGTAAAGGCATTTTTCTTGGCAACTGATGAAAAATTATTCTGATGGACATAATGAAGGTGGTGCTTTCCAACAAGTAGAGCCATTATCTCCTCGTCATCAAACTTGTCATGCTGGTAGAAGGTCTTAGCAGTGCAGATGAATGGACATCATTCCTGAAGTGTATCCAGTGTGCCTCAGCACTTCAAGGGTGGGTTCCTACCGGTTTGCTGGTTACCCGCTTCATGGGCACGCTTGCCGATCGGCTGTCACATGTGCACTGCATGCGATTGACTTAGAAATCTTCATGGTGTTCTGAAAGCACTCTGACCCAACAGCTGCGCCTCACAACTGTTGGGTCAGAATGCTTGCAGAATACCACGAACATTTCTAAGTCAATCACGCACAGTGCGCGTTTGACAGGCGATCGGCAAGCATGCCCACAAAGCGAGTAACCAGTAAACCAGTAGGAACACACCCCTGGTAGTATTCCAAGTGTGGTTTCACCAGTGCAGTACAACATGGTACTATCCCTCTGCTGATAGAACTGCATTGCTGTTTTGGAAGCTGCAGCACACTGCTGGTTCAAAGTTACATGGTAGTCAATCAGGAAAGATCCCTCTCATAGTTACTACTGTTTAGCCAGGTACTCCCTATTCTATACTTGTGCATTTTGTTTTTCTTGCTTAAGTGCAGGACCTTACTTTTCTTACCTCTGAACTGCATCTTGATGGCTAGGGCCCTAGGCTCAAATCTGTCAAGATTCTCCTGAATCTTTAGTTGCTGTCATCTGAGAATTTGATGAGCACCCCTTCTCCTTCAGACCATATCTAAATAATTTTTAAAGATGTTGAAGAGCACTGGCCCCAAAACAAAACCTCAAGGTCCCCCAGTACATGCATCCCTCCATGTAAATTTAATTCCATTAGGGAGCACATGCTGAGAAGTATTTTATATTTTAATATTTTTTTTTTTAAAAAAAGAAAATATATTTGCTCATAGTTGTCTATCCTAAAAAGCCTTTTAGGATGATACTATTCAAATTTGAAGTTCTAAATTTAACCCAAAATGGATTTTTTATCAATTGAATTCACATTTGTTTGTTTTAATTATTGAATAATGACTTATTTATTGTCTATCAAGAGTTCTTATAGATTTCATTAAGAATATCTTTAATTTCTTATGTTTAATGTGTAGTCGCTTGCAGGTGATTGAAGGACATTCTGGACATAAAAGTGACAGAGTACATTTTTGTTATATACCGCCTCGAGTTCCTCCTGATCGGGGAAGTGATCGGGGTACAAATCTATTATAAATAAATAAATAAATAAATAAATAAATAAATAAATGAATAAAAAAGAAGTATTTTATATTTTAAATATTTTATATTTTCTGGGTATCCCAATTCCTTTATCTCCAATAATATTATGGGTGATAAGGCTTGTACTGTAACTGGGGTAATCTGATATATTATTGGTAAATTAGTGGATTGATATGGCTAATTCTGAGCTTGTCGATCAGAAAGGTCAGCAGTTTGCTGGTTCGAATCCCTAGCACCGCGTAACGGAGTGCGCTCCTGTTACTTGTCCCAGCTTCTGCCAACCTAGCAGTTCGAGAGCATGTAAAAATGAAAGTAGAAAAATAGGGATCACCTTTGGTGAGAAGGTAACAGCATTCCGTGCACCTTCTGCATATAGTCATGCCGGCTACATGACCACAGAGACATCTTCAGACAGCGCTGGATCTTCAGCTTTGAAAGATGAGCACTGCCCCCTAGTCCCTAGAGTCAGAAACCAACTAGCATGCATATGCAAGAGGAACCTTTACGTTTACCTTATGGCTAATATGATTGAGGACAAGTTGAGTGGAGCTAAACAATGGGCTTGTAGCACTACCCAGATTCAGTTGTAACACATGGAAATTCACTGTCAGTGAGACAGCAGCAAGTGAAGTTTTTTTTGGAAGTATTTTGTCAATTTGGGAATATGGAGATGTTTAACAGACTCTGATGCAATTAGTTTTGGTTGCAATGGATGAAATTCCATTGGATTGTCATTGCTATATATCTGTATGCAACAACACTGTTATTTGGGAGCCCATGACTTCCAGTCCGATCTTAACCATAAAAGCCAGCCGAGTGATCTGCACCAGTTGCTCTTTCTTAACTCAATCACCTCACAAGGTTGCTGTTGTGGAGAAAGGAGGAGGAGAAGGTGTGTTGAATATGTTAATCTCCTTATTTTTAAACATAATAAAGGTATACAAATAAATAAATAAATCCATCAACTTGAGTCATTTTTGTGTCATTTGTGTAATGATGATCTCATAGATGATGTATTTTTTCCATTTAATACACAGCTGCTCTCCCGACCAATTAATTCAACTAAAGTTTCATGGGCATACTCTTCCCCCAACCAATGAACCCTTCAATTTTAAGCAGACATATGGAAAGAATGTTTAATTTTGATCCAATAGCTAATAGTTACATCTTAAACTTCAGTCCTGATTTGAATCCCTTCCTGTGTGATCCTTAGGACTGTGTTCAATTGCAATTCTGCCTTGGTTCCTGATGTTCTATCTCTACATCTGTTTTGGAAGTCTGAAAGATGTTATAGGGAACATACTTGGCTCATAAAAAGCAATAGTAGCCATGTTGTAAAGGAGAAAAAAAAGTCAAAGGATAACCTAAGATGTAACAACTTCCTCCAGAAGTTGTGAATGTTCCAAGTTTTTAAGAAAAGATTGGACAAAGATTTGTCTAAAATGGTACAGGGTTTCCTGCCTCAGCAGAAGTTTGGACTAGAAGACCTCCAAGGTCCCTTCCAACTCTGCTGTTCTATTCTATTCTATTCTATTCTATTCTATTCTATTCTATTCTATTCTATTCTATTCTATTCTATTCTATTCTATTCATCAGAAAAATGGACCAATTTTATAATTTCCACTACCATTGATTGGCATTGTATTGCAGAAGTCATGGTATATGAATGAAACAAAAACATCCAGAAAGAGGCTTCATATGATCCATTGCTCAGATTCAGTAATTCACAAGGCACAGTAATCTAGGAATATTAGGTGAAATTGGGCCCTTTTTGCACCTAATGCTAACAAATACATTCAGTCAAGGAACATTGTTTTAAGCCTGGATGACAATGGAAAAATGGATGCGGTCAATTAATTGGTTTATAAACCAAGCTGTAAGAAACTGGTATTCCATTTACAGCTCTAACAAATATATACATTAATTTTGATGGATTAATGAAAAAAGGTATGCCTGAATGACATCCTAATATTAGTAGGCAACCACAAGCATTCACAAGCAGCATTCAGTCATGCTTTCAAGTCTAGTTTCCAGGAAACAAAAATACACATTTCCAGACAATTTTTAAATATTTTTTTGCTCATAATGGCTAGGGCTATTCTAATATTTCAACCTTTCATTGCAGCCATTCTTGAGAAAAAAATAGCCACTAGCAAGATGTAATTATTTTCTGCAAGTTATACATGTGTAGTTAATGAAAAGGGAATGCACCACCTGAGAGACCAAATAGGAGAATGGAAGGAACTGTTCCTAGAATTAATGAATGCTTTGCCTGTCAACTGAGGAGCAGAAGGTGTGGAATCTCTGCACTTCTGAGAGACATGTCTGCAAGATCCCCAGATAAAGCTATGTGTTGCAATCAGGGCCCTCTGTGTGCTTTCTCTTTTGTCCTTGAAACACAATAGAGCAATCAAATTGTAATCCCATTTTCAGCAAGTCTGAATTTCACCCTGGAACAGCTGCTGACCATGAGTTTATCAATAATGCTTTGGTGACCATTGCTACTTTTGGGGAGGTAGGTGGGTGAGGAAGAATTTATGGTTCACAAGTACCTCAGGCCCATCAGGTGACTTTGCAATGTACCAAAATAATTGACTGCAGAATGCATCTGACTTTTCCTTTTCACATATCAATGCACTGTATTTGCTAAGCAAATATTTAGTAGGAACAAAGCAAACTGTTGGGTTTCCAATGCTTGTTTTCCTTTGTTAACAGCCTTGTCATTCACATTGTTTTTCATAAGATGAACTGCCTTCATCTCAAAGATTTTATTGAGCTGTCTAGAAAGAAAAAAATCACTGGAATTTATTTTTTCCCAGATTTCAATGGGACATCAGTATTACAGATCATTTATCTGTTGTAATTTAGCACTTTGGGCAGGCTTATAATTATGTGGCAAATTCAGCACGTCTGGGGAGATGGTTATTTTACATATAACCTGTATTGATCACACTTGATTTGCCTGTTTAGGATCAAATATAATGACAGATTCTACTACTACTACTACTAAATATTACATACGGTGACATGAAAAATGTACCCCAGATTGAAAATATGTTGTGTCTGAGTTTAAAATAAAAGAGTAAGCATATTTGTGTAACATTCTGAGTGCTGCTTACCACCAAAATTGCAGAATGATTTTAACAGACTAATAGTTGGAAAGGATATTGGAAGTCTTTTAGTCCAACTCCCTGCTCAAGTAGGAAACCCCTGTACCATTTCAGACAAATTATTCTCTAATATCTTCCTAAAAACCATCAGTTCCAGAGCATCCAGAATGTCTGGAGGCAAGTCGTTCCACTAATTATTCTCATTGACAGGAAGTTTTTCCTTAGTTCTAGATTGCTTCTCTCCTTGATTAGTTTCCATCCATTACTTCTTGTCCTGCCTTCAAGTGCTTTGGATAATAAATTGACCCTCGCTTTTCCTTGTTAGTAACCCCTCAAATATTAGAACACTGCTATCATGGCATCCCTTTTTTTCATTAAACTAGACATACCTAATTGTAATCCCCAAGGGAGATACACTTGGCGGGACCCAGAAGAAGGGTCTTTTCCATGGTGGCTCCCTCTTTCTGGAACATCATTCCTCCAGAGATTAGAACGGCCCCTAGCACTCTTCCGGAAGGCTCTGAAGACCTGGTTCTGACAGTGGGCCTGGGGAACCCAGAGCAGGATGGAGCCCATTAAATGGCTCATGTGATTTGCTGTCATCGGGGCAGGGGGTAGGAGTCGGGGGGTGATTTTGATGATGTTATATTGTACTATATTAATTTAATTTAATTTATTTGATTCTTTTTGTTAGTTTTTATTGTTTTAAATGTGATTTTATATTCTGCAAGTCACCTTGAGTTGCCATGGGCGAATAGGCAACAATATAAACTAACTAACTAACTAACTAACTAACTAACTAACTAACTAACTAACTAACTAAACAAACAAACAAATAAATCCTGCAACCAATTTTCATATGTTTTAACATCCAGTTCCCTAATTATCTTTTAGAGAAATGGATGGATGTTAGCACTGATTTTTTTAAAAAATGCATTAAAATAAATTTCCATGGAAAACAGAGACAACTGTTCTTCTCCCACTCATTGAACCAACAGATCTGAAATTAATAGGAATCACAAAGTTACCCACCTCAAGCCAAATCTAGTTGGATTTTTTTCCCCTCTGGGTCTCTCTACCAACAAATTGCAAGACATACATAGCAATTAAACTATTTAACATTACCTTCAATTAGCACATCTCCTCTTTGAAATTATCCTATTCTTTTGTAATCTACCAGCCAGGAACAAGACTTGTAAAAACATATTCTTTGTGGGTGTTTTTACTTGCAGGTCATTGCTAGCCACGCTAAACAAGAATTATCAGTGCTGCTTACCCATATTAATAACTTTGCAAGAGGTAAGGGTGAATTTCCACCCGCAGCCATTTTTTCTCAGCTCACTCCACCACAAAGGATTAGTATTATGAAGGAGGAAAAATACTGCATTGTTTTGAGCCCCAGCAAAAATCATATCAATTTTCTTATTGCCAATTCATAGTGCAATTCTATACATACCTATTTCAGAGGCAAAGTTCCTCTGAGTTCAGTAGGACTTACTCCTTTGTAAGTAGACACAAAATAATGCCAACAGAGAGAAAAGCAAATATACTTCTCAATTAAGTGTTCAGTCAATAATTTTGTAACGATTTGAAATGTCAGAGCAGGTATGTAAGATTATATTTAACTATAAGCACTGAGGTATAGCGATATCAAGGATCACAGTGGAATACTGCAGGATATTAAAGTAATATGGTGCTTTTTTGAGTTTAATCAAGCTCAAAGTGTGTTTTTGCATATGAGTCACACAGCGTGACTATGTATAGCCTTTGAATAATTTTCAGTATCATAAATCTAAACTGGGCATTTTACAAAAGGGCTTAATGTTGCTAATCACTTATTATACCTTAACCAGACAGAAACGACAAAATCAGAGAACTTACACTACAGGAAAAAGAACAAGTTATCTTGGCAAAAACAATGGACCCACTTGTATAAATACATATATGATTTTTTTAAGCTATTTGCAGCTGAAAAACAATGTTACTGTGAACAGATGTAGTGCTTTGAGGAGGAGACTGAAAATACTGCTGTTTTACTTTTTTGTGTGGAAGCAGAGCTGATTCAGGTATCATTTTTGGTAATGATGCCAATGATTAGTATGGCACTTCCAACATCTCAAATAACAAAGATGTTAAGTCATACATGTAGCATCTGTGAAAGGGAAGCAGTAGAGTCAAATTTAGAACTACTAAATATTATTTGTTTAAACAGATTTCTATCAGTGGCAGAGGAATATGATTTTACAGAATATTGACATAAAGAGGAACCAAGAAGGATTTCCTGGCCAAAAAAAAAAAGAATTTGATAAATATAAGAAAGATTTGAAAGGCTGGGCATGTGAAAGTAGCTGGATCTACACTCTGACAAAAACTTGACAAAATACGTGTCTGCCAGCTCTTGCTTCTGTGCTAAGCAGTATTCAGGAGAAAGAAAAGTAATAGAAGAGCCCTTTGGACATTGGCGGAGCTGGTTGTTGGATCCGCTACCTCTGCGGATCCACTCCCAGCTTTCCTGCATGAGGGCTCCCCAAGGAGCCTAAGTCACCCCATAGAGGAGGTGAAGCAAGAGGGAATGGTCTGACAGGTCGAGGGGAGCTGGATCTCCCCTTCCTAGTTGGATATCCCTGCAGCCGATGGCGGACAAAGCGGTGGCAGAAATGGATGCCAGAAGCCGATGCCACTCTGGGCATAAGATGTGGGCTGGAGAGAGGTGGATTGCAGTGAAATGAACAGAGCTGGCAACGGGTGATCCTGAAAGTGGCTCCAGAATTTGCTAGTGGCAGAAGATTTGTGAGAGTAGACCTTGGACTAAGGAGAGTGTTTTTGGCTGTTAAGAGGGTGGAGCTTCTCCCATGTAGACAGAAAGAAATTGAAAGATTGAGACTGAGTCTTATAATTAGCTTGAAAATGGAAACAAGATTTGATGAAGCTTGTGATAGATTCTTGTCTGCACTGTGGAGATTGACGGAATTGACAGAAAGGGAAGCTGAGACAATATGGGTGGAGAAGGAAAACAATATGGAAAATGAGAGAAATGGTGACTGAAACCAAGCTGATGGGATGGAGACAACAATGGAGAATAACTTTCAAGCCGAGCCAGCACAGGAAATTAAAGTTCTAGCACAGCACTTCGAGGGTGACGCAAACAGCAGAATGAGCATTTTAAGGATGAGCAGTTTGAACAAAATGAAAAGAATGAAAAGTGGAATCCCAAATATTTCAAAGGAAAA
>JANHGC010004581.1:213919-239857 GCA_027560395.1 Boaedon fuliginosus | reverse complement strand
CTTACTAGTAATAGATGTGAAATTATACAATGTGTTGTATATGTACACAAACTTATACACGTACATAAATATGATTACTCCTTTATAAATATTAAGATAGGCTGCAGGCTGCATATGGTTCCCATTATGTCCATTTGTAACATTTGAATCACCTGAGTTTTACTACTAAAAATCACAAGTTGGTGGCACAGTATCATTTAATGGCCCTCTGCCAAAAAGGTATGCCCTGTCCCAGGGGTAGGTTTCAAAAATTCCACAACTGGTTCTCATCCCGGTTGTTGAGTGGGGTGGCCATGGTGGGGCATTTTCACCTTCCCCAGGGGCTTCCCTTGAGCCTCTGGGAGGGAAAATACAGTCCCCCCTGCCCCCCCCCGGAGGGGCCTTGTGTGACTTCCAGAAGGCCCGTTTTTGCTTTCCCCAGGCTCCAGGGGCTTTCCTGGAGCCTGGGGAAGGTGAGAACGGCCTCCCAGAGCCTCTACGCACACCCTACCATCCACGTGGAGACTCCTGGGAGGGGAGTGGGTGGGGCCAGCTGTCATCCTAAATACCGGTTCGGCAAACCAGATGTCAAGTTAACATCTGGTTCGCGCAAACTGGTCCAAACTGGCTGAAACCCACCCCTGCCCTGTCCTTTCTAATGTATAATTTGACATGCTTTTAGGTGTGCTGTGAAATATTTTTGTTATGGTGATATTCATATTGTGGTATTTTATTATAATACTAGCTGATTACCCGGCCTTGCTTGGTTTTTTTTTAAGAAGTATATTTGTGGCACATTGTTTGTGGGCCTTCTGAAGCCCCTGGCACCCCATCCCATATTGCGGGCCTTCTGAAGCCCCTGGCACCGTCTCCCACATTTCAGCTATGGCAAGTCCGTTTCTGGGCTGAGGGCAGGCTGGACCCTAGGCCAAGGGCAGGCCAGCTCTGAGGAAAGACAGCTGGGGCTTGACAGGGGCACTGGGCTACAGCTGATTGCGGGCCTTCTTAAGCTCCCATCTCAACATTGTAGGTGACCTTACTTGGTGGATGGGCTACTCCATGTGTCTTGGGCCCTTCGCCACTGAGGCAAATCTGGAATTTATATGTATAAAACATGACGCCTCAAAGTTTTGAATATGGTGCCTCAGTCAGTTTGAAAACTGCACGTACTCAGTAGAGAGAAGCAAATCTGCACACGCTCAGTACAGAGTTGCTGCTTGTTTGTTAAGAGTGTTCTCTTTGCCCCCCAAAAAAGGGGTTAAAAAGGGCACCTACCTTTTGGAGACCATGGCAGTGCTGATCTTACTATGCTTTTCTTCCTATCTGCCAAGTTTGAGGTCGATTGGTGCGGAACTGAAAGATTATATAGACCACATGCAAACACACATCCGCACCCCACCTCTCTTTTATAGATATAGACTGGCTTATTACTGCGTTAGTTTTCATTATTACAAATAAATACTGCAAAGAACAAAAGTTTGTTAGCACTACATTGGTTGTATTGCTTGACTATACATTAGTGTATTACATGTTGCTATTTTGTCCGAAGCAAAGCACAATTAATAAGGATAATATAAAAAACAGCAGACTATATTAGCAAAATGAAAGTACAAATCAAAAAGCAATGCTCTGATAAGTCCCAATGAAATAATACAGTGTTTTTGCAGTCTTAAAACTTGCAGATTTTTTATGTTGGAGTGTAAGAAATTCCATAGATTAATTAAAACAAACATTATGAATGACACACAACACTTAAAATAGGAAGATTTAGCTTTTACTTACTTACTTACTTACTTACTTACTTACTTACTTATTTAATTATATTCAATTTGTATACTTCCCAAATTCCAGGAGGAGAGTTAGGTAGTCCCTCAACTAGCCAGCCTTAGTTTATAGGTAATGACCAACACCTTGAATTTCACCCAGAAGCAAAGTGTTAACTAGTGCAGCTTGCAGAAAAGAAGTGTTACATGGGATGAGTGCCTGTGCCACCACATTCTGGACTAGTTGTGTGATTCCAAATGGTCTTCAAGGACAGCTCCATGTAGCCCACAGTATAGTACTCAAGTTGTGAAAAGACCAGGGAATAAGTGTCTGCTGAAGGGCCTCTCAGACTAGGAAAGAGCAGATAAAGTTGTGCAAAGGCCTTCCTGACCAGGTAACTGCTTCCCCTCATTGGACAGGAATTGTGAGTCTGAGAAGACACCCACACATACAGAATGCATATAGGATTTTTTTTTTTAAAATAGAAATGATACACCAGTGATGGTGTTTTATTGTATTTTTAATGTTGTTAGCCGCCTTGTGTTCCCCTTGATCGGGGAAGAAAGGCGGGATATAAATTTAATAAATTGAATTTAATTGAATGGCTAACCTTTTCAGTACTGAGTGCCCAAAGTGCGCACATCCTCAAAATGCAATATGTGTTGTCCTCCATGCCCCACCCCATGCATACATGTGCATCCGCCACACATGTGCACACGTCCCCCGCACATGTCCCCCGCACATGCACCCCACCCCCGCACATACACAGTAGAGACCCAAAGACCAGCTGGCCGGCAGGAGGCGTGTGCGTGCATGTGTGGCGGAGCTGAGCTTGGGCGACGACTTGTGTGCCCACAGAGAGGGCTCTGCATGCCACCTCTGGCACACATGCCATAGGCACTATACTTTAAAAATATAATTCATGGATGCTTACAAAGTGAATAGTTATATTTATTTATTTATTTATTATTTATTTGTTTGGATTTATACTCCGCCTCATTTCCACGGTCAAGGGAAATGAGGCGGGGTATAAATCCAAACAAACAAACAAACAAGCAAACAAACAAATAAATATAACTATTCACTTTGTAAGGGGATATTACCTCTGTTGTATGATAGTGTATGTTTCAAATCGTGAATTAGGCACAAACATCGAGGAACATGTACTTGCTATATCAGGTTTAGCATAAGGATGTCCTTTTTTGTTTTGGTTGTGAACCAGCAGAGAAAACTCCTATGGCATTTATGGCATTGTGGTGAAATATAAGGTCCTGAGCCATTAAAATAATGGCATTCAATATATAAAACAAGGACTGGGCTGAAAATGACAGGACCTTGGTAAAAGGAATCCATTGACATCATAATTTACTTACAATTTTTAAACTTCTTAAACTGAGGAGGTCTTTACAGCTGAGAAATATTAACATTTTAATAGGGATAGAATACCAGCATAATTTAGTATTAAATTATTCTCAAAATACTCTTGGCCCCTTTGGAAGCTTTAAAAAAATACAAAGAGAATTTCAGATTGGAACTCAGTGAATTAGCTTGGGACTCTTTATAATGTAAAATTCCTTTCAAATCCATCTTAGTGCATCTTCAAGTATTGACTATAAAAATAATTCATAGATGATACTACACCTCCTTAAAATTGCTTTATATGAATTTGATTCATTTTAGAAAAGGTTGTAATAGAATTCACACATATTACTGTCTCTGGAGGCAAGAGGCATTTAATTACTCATTTTGATTTAATATTTTTGAGGAAATTAGAAAAAAAAAACCTCAGCAAGATTCTAGAGTGGCTTCTTTGTCCATTTCTCCCAAGATTTATAAAGTAAAGTAATATAAGAAATGGATACATTTTTTTCTTGTTAGTTTCCAGGTTTACTGTAGCAAAGCACCAAGTAAGTACAGTACATGATTCTTTGGATTAATAGTATTTAAAAGTGCATTGGCTAAAGAATTAATGCAACAGCAAAGAATCTTGAAGAAATCTTGCATTTAAAAATTAACCTATTCAAATTTCCCTCTATTCTTAAAATGTATTAACAAATTAATTGCTAATCAATTACATCTGTACAACTATGTTCTGGGACAGAAATATTATATATGGATTTATTTTTTTGGTCTTGCATCACATGTCTCCATGCTACTTTGCTGGCATGTGGTTTTTGTTGTTTGAGTACATTAGTCAATTTTTTATGTTTAGAAAAGAAGCAAACAAAAATTCTGATGGTACATTTGTTTTTTGAGGGAGATCTGACATAATGCAAATATTCAAGTTCACTGAATGGAGTCTACATGATCTTCATTCATTTTGTGAGCAAATACACAGATTTTGAGTCAGACAAATCATTCAGCAAATCCTTCTGCGAAGTGGTAAAGCTTGAGCTGCTTGTTTCATAATTGCACTTGAAGGAAAAGCTTTATTGTACAGTTTAGTGCTGTCATACATTTTGTTCTATTCATTGTGATTTTTAGGCAGCTATTGTAATCTCTTAATAAGAATTAAGCAAACACCATTGGACTTAATTTGCAGTAAGCATACATAGAATTGTGTGATTACTTTCCTTTTTATTTTTATTCATGAAGAGTGTTTAACTGTAGTCATTAAATAAATTACTGGGCTGGGATTTCACAACACAATAAGCCAAAAACAACCTGTTGTCCATTATTTAAGTTAACTTAAATTAATCATTTAATCATTTAAATAATAACTTAAATAATGTCAAACTGAGATCTAAGTTAACTACTATGACAAGGTCAGTAAGACATGTCCTCATGAATAGGGTGGCCAAACATTGTTTTGAAAATATGGTCTGTTATATGAACTGATATTGTTGTTCTGTCTTCTCAAACAACTAGGAATATAACACAAAAAAATATTAAGGTAACTACCATATGAAAACTCTGTTAAAGCTGCTAATACAGGTAGTTCTCAAGTTACGAAAGTAATGGAGCCTGCCAATTATATTCATAACCCAAGGGTTCATAGGAGTGAATCACATCACTTGACCGCAATTACTCCCTCCTTTCACCCACACATTCGCTAATTGAATGCATGGGTTGTTAATGGCACATGAAGTATCTCAGGGTGGGGAAGGCCATGGTGGGGGGCTACTGATGGAAAAGGCCACTTGCAGCAGAGCACCCATGGCCTCCAACCCACAGATACCTCATGCAATTGCTGTCCTTCCTATCATGCCACACTTACTTTACTTACTTACCTTTTGAAGATCTAGCAAATGTCTCCTCTCCAGCCTCTCTGTTTCTTCGCCTGTTCCCGATAAGAGCAGAGGGAGAGCAGGATAAGCACACCCTGCTAGGCTTCTCTGACTCACCAAGGCTGCCTGCTACTTCTGGAGCGGCAGGAAGCCTCGGTGAGTTTCCTCCAAAGTCTTCCAGGCTTGGCAGGGAAGAGCGTTTGCACGCCGAAGTGAGGCTTTGGGGCAGCATTGCTTCAAGCCTCTTGTTGGTGTGCAAATACTCCCCCCTGCCAGAAACCTGAATCTTTTGGGTGCCCTGATCTTGTGGGACTTCAGGCACCCATTCTCTGTAAAAGCTGGGCGACTCCATGTCCCCCAGAAGCTTCCAGTCTCCATCCAGTCTCTGTCCTGGCGGTTGAGCTTGAAAATGGGCCTTGAACATGGATTGAATCACTCTGCTCCCAAGTGCCCCATTTGCCTGCAGATGACATTTCCAGTCTCCATCAGGTCTCCATCCTGGCAAAAAAGGTTAGAGCGTAACTTCGAATGGTCGCTAAGTGAACTGCCGGAACTCGGGGATTACCTGTAGTGGGGAAAGTGATCTTATGAAGAGCTTTTTTCTCTGAATGTTGAGTTTTTCAAGACACTTATCTTGTTAGGAAAAATAATCATCAACATGCCCACACACCATCTCTCATTGCCACCCTGCTGAATATATTATTTACAGGTCACTGGATTTTATCAGCCAAGCCTGACACCCTCACATTTAGGTGGTTTCAAACCTGCCTTCTTAAAGTTGCTTCAGTGGTCACAACTTTTGTCATGTCCCTTAACACGGGAAATTTATCATTGTAAAGAGTCTGTAAGTTTAATTTGTAAATCTGTGCATTGTTTTTTGCCAAAGCAAAAGGCCAGAAATATCAGGCATGGGTTTTGTAATCTAATTTATTTAACATGCCCAAACCTTTTCTGTTAATTTCCCAGGTTTTTTTTTTCTGTTTTACAAATTATTTCTATATTTTCTGTGTTGATTATTTCCAAATACAGATATTCACATTTATTTATTTATTTATTACATTTTTATGCTGCCCAACTCCTGAAGGACTCTGGGCTGCTTACAACAGAGATAGCAATAGCACTCAGATGTTACATACCACTTATCAGAGCTTTACAACACTCCCCAAGCAATTACAGAGTCAGCCTATTGCCCCCAAACAATCTGGATCCTCATTTTACCCACCTTTAGAAGGATGGAAGGCTGAGTCAATCTTGAGCTTGGTGAGATTCGATCTGACAACCTGCTGAACAAGTCAGCAGAGATGGTCTGCAGTGCTGCATTTAACCACTGCGCCACCGAGGCTCCTTAATCTTAATAAAATGTTGAAATTTACTATTAAATGCTTTGGATGAACATAAAAAAGTTATATCTTTTGTAAATTCAGTTTAAAAATTTATTCAAATCACTCTTGTTTTGACACTTGTATGTGTTCTTATACAATCAAGACATCAACCGGTTTCATATGTATATCCAATATATCCTCTTTTTCCACATCATTCTTGCAACTTGTCATGTTTAAATCAACATTCCAGTCAATTTCAGTCTTATCCAGTATGTTTTGTTCCTCTTCTGCCACAACATTTGTACACTATCCTCTATGATGTTAAATACTTTTAAAATTAATTTCTGAGCCCATAATTCAGAAATGTTCATAAAAAACACTGTTAAAGTGTTTGGCTCCATTTTCTAGTAACGTGTCAAATTAGAGTATTCTTCTCCTTTAATTGTAATCTTTAGTTTCTTTTGGTCCCTTTTATTGTCCACAATTAAAAGACCCATTTTACCATGTTTCTTTTCCAAAACAAAAATAGATATAGTTTCTCATGGGAAGAACTCTTATAATTAATATCAAATTCTTATTGCAAATCCATCTAGACTCTTAGTTTGGTTTTAGCTTTCCAAAGTCAATACTCCAAGCACTCTTTTGCTCTTTATTCCAAACATGTCATATTTTTAATCCGTCAATTCATATTTAAAAGTTCTTTTATGAAGTTTTCCTAACGAATGCAATGCACTACAATACAAACTTCCAAAGTTCTAAAGACTCTTTAAAAGTTTTTTTAAAAAGCAGTAAAAAGGTGATTAAAAAATGAGGCACCATTTTAGCTTTTTGTCCACAAAAGTTGTGACTGTAAATTTAGAGCTTAATTCCTCAATTTACAGCCACTCAACTCATAAATGAACCATGACCCTCAGTTCCTGTAGTCTAATCAACAAGGAATGATGATGATGATATTTGAACTGCCAAATTGCGGGCAACTGGCAGGCAGCAGAAATAGCCTGCAGAACTGCATTCTAACCACTGCGACACCATGCGTCACGCAATTAGCCTGCAGTACTGCACTCTAACCACTGCGACACCATGTATCACGCAATTAAAAACAACAAGATTTAATTAACAGGCAACCAGAATCCTCCAGGTGGCAACTCCAGTCAACTTGGTCTCAACACTTGAGAAAACCATGTTTTTAGAATGCTGTAAAAGGCCAAAGGGCCAAATGTATATTGGAGACCCTTTGCAAAAGGCAAGTTCTTCTGCTCTACCATTGAATTCAGTTCCTGTGTGTGTAAGTCTGCTCTAACAAATGGATGAAATACATCTCCAAGGAACTGTATGATAGGAGCGGTGTGAGTAGAATTTTCTTGAAAGCGAAACAACTAAGAAGAGTCTGATTATTTCTCCATTCATTTCAATCAGGGGCTCCTGAGTCTGCTTTTGGTTTTAAAACATTTCTTTTTTGTTTAACAAAAGCAGCCTATGTTTACTTGCTGAGGAAAACACAGATCCTGAAGGGCCTGTTTCTAGAGCTCTCCTTCTGGAGTGGGACCATTCATTTCACTGGGATGACACAAAGAATTTGCCATTTGCAGACTGCAATCAGCAGCCGAGTTGCTTATATAATGAAAGGTTCTGAAGTTCCTGTAACCATGCAGGATTTTAATTCTATTTTTCCTGTTGTCTCTCAAGTCCGAGAAAGGTTGTTGCTGCTGCTGGTGCTAAGCCACAAAGAATCATTATGGGTTATTAAACTCTATTGCTTCTGCTTTTCTTGATTGTAGCTGTAAAGGGAGAATGGCAGAGTTTTCAGTGAATGCCAAACTGTGCTTTAATTGCCTCAAGTGACAGACTGTAATTATTCAAGATTATAGGAGAGAGAGAGAGGGAGAAAGGAGGAAACTATATGGAGATTCACAAATAGATCTGCATGAACTTTTCTGTTGGTTGTTTCCCCTTTCCATCATCTTTAAGTAAATGTCCTCTATGGATTTTTTTTTTGCAATGATATATTAATGTACATATATGAACAAGATGGGACAATATTCATATTATACTACCTAACACTCAAAATGGAGAGTACAATTCAGTCTCTCTACTCTGTGTCAAGCAGCTTTGGCCAGAAATATTTTCCTGCTTGGACCAAAGGTGGCAATCAGCATATATTTTTTTCTTCATCCTCTATTGCAGTCAATGGTGAAGGATTTACCACCCAATGTACAGCATATTTTGCAACCCGTGGCTGAATCACCCAGCATCTATTACCAAGGCATCTGTTTCATCCCATTAAATGTCAAGCTTTGTCTTTGGGCCAATGGATAAGACCAGTCCTGTCCAGATGTTGGTACTGGAATGAAAAACAACTCCATGGTTGCATGGAGGAATAGTCTCTCTTTTCTATGTAAGCCTCTAACAAGTTCAGAGCTAGCAATGACTGATGGGGAAAGAGAATAATAGTAAACTGTTCAAGAAGGTGTAAATGCAGTATACATCAACTGTAAAAGAAAAAAAGTCCAACAGCATGTTAAGGATAATAAGAAATGGTATTGAAAAGAAAGATACCAATATTGTAATGCCCTTATATTTAAATCAATGGCATGACGGCATCCACAATATTTAGGTCCATGGCACCTAGAAAGGATATAGGAGATGTAGAGAAGATTCAGAGGAGAGCATTTAAGATGATCACAGGGGTGGAACAGCTTTGCTGAGAGGAAAGCTGTGGCGTTTGGTGCTTTTTAGTCTTGAAAGGAGGCAAATGAGACAGGGCATGATTGAAGTGTACCAGTGTGGATAAAGTAGACAAGAAGAAACAATTTCTCCCTTTCCCAGATGCTGGAACTAGAGGTCCCCAATGAAACTGAATCTTGGAAGAATCAGGACATTTGTTTTAAAATGCAGGCTGAGACGGGAAAAGCCATTTTATATAAAAATGCACAGCAAAAATATCAATGAATAATCTATGCCTCTTTGTCATTACAACTGTCTTCCACAATAGTCCAACACCTGTGGGACTACCAATCAATCAGCCAATCAATCATCATGCGATCAATCAGAACAGAGCTGGAAGGCAACTTGGAGGTCTTCTAGTCCAACCCTTTGCTCAAGCAGGAAACCCGTTACTATGCTAGAACTCCTTAGAACGCTATGCGCACTCCTTAGAAACTATGCTACAACTCCTTAGAAAAACACCTGCAAAAAGTTATGATGGCAGTGCCTGAACTAGGCAGACAGCTCTTACTACATTCTTGGAAAGTAATTATTCACTTTCCAAGAATGTTTACAAAACCCATAAGAAAGTTATAACGTCTATATGCCTGGAAGATATATTTTCCCTTTTTTATATCTCCAAAACAATGCTCAGAAGTCAAAGCAAGCATCCCAAGGATTCACATTGTTGCCCTTGATCGTGCCATTTCTTTCATCTCCTTTGGATTTGTGTTTAAGCTCAGCCTGAACTGTTTCTCACCCATTTGATCGGTTCCACTAAGCCAACTCCCCAGGGCAGTTTTCATTTTTCTGCTTGTTACAGGAACCACATCACACAACTTCCTTGATGCATTGTACTCTAATCATCTTTTCAGATAGGATCTGTTGAGAGAACAAAGTGACATTCATAATTCTCCTCAGATTCTATCTATCAACTTGTCTCTCTCTCTCCCTCTCTATTATCACATTTGATACTTCAAAGTCCCAAATGTTAAGATAGGCATAGATACCCATTAGTATTACGTGCAACAAAAGCAAAGAAATTAGTAGCTACATTGAGGGAATCTAAGGATTGTTAATATCAGCTGGATGTTACCCTGTTATAGTACAGCAATTCTTTCTTCTTGGAACTAAGATGGTGAAGGTTATGTAATATGAAAGATGACAAGGCCAACTTGGTAGTTCATGTCAATTATTCATTAAAAATATGCTTACTTCTAAGAAATTGCTGCTATATATCCATTTCAAAGAAAATATAGATCAGCCTCTCTAGCAATTTTACCCAATCTGCTAGTTTTTCATCTTTTGGAAACAAAATAATTAAGTTTCATTCTGCAAAACATCTCCTACCCATGTTGAGGCACCAGAAAAGAGGAAGAACAAAGGAAGAAAAGGAAAATTGACAAACCTGGTCAATAGATTCTTATTCAACTAACTGAATCAGTAAATCCAAAAATTTAGCTAAACCTTCTATCTCTGATCACTAAACTATCATCCTATTGCTGGGTAAAAACTAACTGGTAGGATCTTCATGTCAGTCTTTGCTTCATAATAATTAGACTTTAAAGGATTTAGGTCAGGGTTTCTCAACCTTAGCAACTTTAGGATGTGCGTGGACTTCAACTCCCAGACTTCCCCAGCCAGGAGTTGAAGGTCACATTTCTTCAAATTGCTAATGTTGGGAAACACTGATCTAGGCTGTCAATTTGTCCACTCTTGACTTGGGCTTGACAAAAGAGTTCTTCCTACTCATTTGCTATGCCTCTGGCCCTTCTTGTTCTCTGAACTGAGATGAGAGAAAAACCAGCACACTGAGGCTATTTTATCTCTATTTTACTGCCTAGCAAAGGTAGAAACCATCTGGCTATTGCTGAGGGGCCTTTGTAGGATCCCCCCCCCTCAGTCTCAAACATTGAAGGGGACTGTTAACCTTCAGAGAAAATCCACTTAGTTCACATTTTAATGTGAGCTTATTTAATTTTCACCTCCCAAAGCTTTGCACAAACTAGAACATAATTAAACAGTGATATCTGCAGCTTTTCTATTTTTTATTTTTTATTTGCAATATAACCTATCACTTAAGATTACCTAAGAAAATGTGTATATTAGAATAGAAATACACACAAAAATATGTGAGAGAAAATAAAGCACATTAGAAACAGCTGCTTGTCATATTAGAAATGAATAAAACATTGGTTAGCAGTGCCTCCTAAAATGAGTGATGGTCTTTATAGGAAAGTTTAGGTTGATCTTAAAAGAAAAAAAAGCCAAGCTCGCTCAAAAAGGTAACAGTACCAACATAATATTGGGGAAATGTGAAATTGGGTAGAATCATACCTGAAAAATTTGGCTATCTGTTATTGATGTGATTTTTTTTGTGTGAAAAAAATATGGATAATAGTAACTTTATTCTTGATCCAGTGACCCTGATGACAAACTAAAAAGGCAACAATAACACCAGAGGGGTCACTCATATATTTATTTGCTCTGTTTATGAAATGTATGTAGATTTACCTTCTATAGGATTGAGAATAGATCAATCAGAGAATGAACACAGCATTTCTAAACACAACTCAATATACTTATGACAATCTAATTCTGAATTCTAGAGTTCTCGCCAACTCATGAACTTGGCTTTTAAAAGTGGAAATCTCCCTCCCTTTCTCCCTCTCTCTCCCACACTTTTTTTTTTTGATTATTACTAGTGGAGAAGGTCATTGAATTAAAAAAACAAGCAGCATGTTTGTGTGTAGGAGGAAAGGGGCTGGAAAGAAAGGAAAAAAGACTGCCCCCTCCTCATCAAGTTTTTTTTTTTAAGTATCCAGTTAATTTCAGGGAGCGGGAACACTCAGTATTACTGCCTGTTGACCATGTTCATAGTACCATAGTTGTTGGGAGTTATCTCCTATTCTTGTTCTAAAGCATATAGAACATTTCATACTAGGTTACATTCTAGGATCCATTAAAAAGTTCTAAGTTTCCAGCCTCTCATAAATATTTGAATACATTAATAATAATTATCAGACTAAGCAGAGGCGAACCTTTTATTAATTTATTCTGGAGAATTTTAAGCCTGCTTTGAAATGGATGATCAGGCAATGGATATAAATTAAAAAAACAAACAAACAGATAGGCTTTCTGAGATAGGGAAGATCTATAAAAGAAAGTAAACACAGCTCCCAGTCAACCCTACTGATGATGTTGAGGTAGCTGTAATTTTTAACATGGAGACTAGTTTTATTAATGTTTGTCAACCTTGAAATTTAAGACAAGCGTCTTTATTCTGATAGAACCTTAGCCTCTCTATTTAGATGATACTTGTGTATCATGTGGGTGGAAGAGCAGGAGAACAGTTACAGAATAAAGCCACCATTTCAGTGTTAGTAGATATACTCAAAGTAGATAAGACTCAAGTGTGTATTCCTGAAGGGTTGAAAGTTTACCTTTTGTGGCTGTCAAGCATTTGCTGTTTAGCATTTGCTGTGGAAGACCAGAAACCTTTTGCTCCTTATGTTTTAAACAAATGTTCCATTCTTCAGACCTGACAAAATTTCACCAAAGTTCTCCACCAAACCCTTAAGAATGATTTCAAACCAGGTCCCAAATCCTCTTTCTATTCCCTTTCTTTAACAAAATGACCCAATTCACGTAATCAGCAAAACGTTGCTCTACTTTATTTTCACCTCTTTACATATTGCTTGGCAGGGCTAATACAGTCATATTTATCAAAGGCAGACAGCGGACAATTCACTGAGAATGTTCAGCATGCATATGACTAGAGGAAGCTGTAGTAAAAACCCAGGGTAAATAACTGAGCAAATACTTTGGGTGCCAGGGAGTCAACTGTGACTTTGCAGGAGCTGGGTGTCTGTCATCTTTGTGGCAATTACATTTAATGGGACACAAGTGTTTTCTTCCTCTGCATCTCTTCCCTCCTCCTCTTTTCTCTCCCTGAGGCTGAAGGGAGGGAGGTGGACAGAGGGGGATCAGAGAGGGTCTTTGACGTCAGACATGCCCTATAAAAACACAGAATAAGAAGGGGAAACAGTGCTGGAAGCTAAGCCAGTTCATCAGCAAGGATGCCAACCCCAAACGCCTCCAGTTCTTCAGCCAAAGGCTTCCGGCGGGCGGTATCAGAGCTGGACTCTAAACAAGCCGAGGCCATCATGGTAAGCAAAGATGCTCTCAGCCATCCCTGGGATGAGATGTTGATTTGCAGAGACAGACAAATGTAGGGAAGGAAGAGAAACCTAACTTTGTATCCTGAGCATCAATCTATTGTGGGAGAATCCCAAAGCTAGGCAGATCGTTGACGCTAATTATTAGTACCAGAGAATAATGCAGTTGCCCAGTAAGAAGCATGCCATTTATAGAAGAAAAAGTTATGAAATAAAAAATTAAATAAAACAAAATGGGAAAAATGTGGAATCATATAAGAGCTAGGCTAAAAACTAAAACAATGACAAAAGGCTTTCTTTTATTATTGTATGCTTGCATTGTTTTGCATCTCTTATTATTTGCCTAGCATTGGAGTTTTACAATATTTTAGTTTAGCAGACATTTGGTGTGGTTATATGCCTTGCTTTAGTTGCTTGTTTTTGCATGAGGGAATATGATTTGTATCCAATGGCAAATTGCTAATACCTTCTTTGTAACACTGAATCTCAATTCAGCTCTGCATTTTTCCTTGCTGCAGCATCTGAGTTAAGTCTGCACTTTACCACTAATAGATATGCACAGAGACTTGATGTAACTATATCAGACTGTGTTAAAGTTCTATTGATATTGCTAGCTGTAACTTTGTGTTATGTGTGACCAAAGTACAGCATATATGTGTGTCAATCAACCTTCTGAGTGTTCTGGTTCATTAACTTGGAATAATTATGAACATGTCAGATAAACTACTCCACCCTAGCAGCTTGAGCATAAAACACCATTGATTAAATTTCTCTTGCTTTCTTAGTTGCATTTCCACAGGGCATCAGCCTATAGCAGAATATACTTTATTCCTATATTGCAGACCCTATGAAAATTGCCCCATCTTCCAAGAAACTGCATTTCACCACAGGAAGGAACCCTGCCCACAAAATCTTGCACTGTGCAGCAAATAGGAGTTTTACTGTGAGGATTATTTGTGTAGGAAGAAAAGATTAAGGCTTCACCTTCATGGTCCTGAAATAAAGTACTTATCATAGTTATTCTTTAAAAACAACCACAAAACATAATTTTGCAACTGATGTTACTATCTGAAGGACAAACTGTTTAAATAATTCTGATTCTCTTTGGGTTAACAGTTTCATATTTACTCTAGATGTACATTACTATTGATTTACAATAGTAAAGTCACTTCAGTGAAGAAAAAATTGCTGATTGGCCCAATGTGTTAAATTCTACAAATAACGGTGCTTTATACAGTTTTCAGCAGAAATAATACATTCTCCTACAGTACATTTTTTGCAATTAATTAGTAAAGACCTTAATCAAAATTGTCTATGAAACTAGAGCAATGTGTCCAAGAAGGAGAGGTTTTTATTTTTTTTCATTAAAAACAACAATGGAATTATTGTAATAAACTTACTTTTAAATCCAAGACAAATTTTCATAACAACAAATATATTTTGGTGAAGCAGAAGTGGAGGCAGGGAGTCAACACTGCAAAACATCTAAAACTAGGTTAGCAGAAGTTATTTTAAAACAGCTCTTTAGATATCTTTTTAAATGATTTTTTTTACAAGACAATGATAGGAATTAAATTGTAAACATCATTTTAGCTACATTTAAATAAAAGATAATAGTTTCTCTATTTACTGCCACTTCCCTTAAAAGCATATTATATTATTTTATATTTAGGGATGAGGAAGGCATTAATATCAAAGTGGGAGGATTTGTTTAAGGGAAGTTGCAATAAAATATTGGTTGTATTAAACCACAAGTTTAAACAGCTTGTGTGAAATTTCAGCAGATGCATTTGTACAACCTAGGTTAATCTAGATCTTGTTTATATTTCTTGTGCCATAACATGTTTTACAAATCTAGCCCACTCAGTTAGTTTATGGCTAACTATGCTGTGTCAATCAACAACTTGGATTTAATTCGTAGCCAGCTAAACATATTTTATAATTGCAATCATTTAGTTACATATCTAATTCATTCAAGTTTCAGAAGTCAGAAATTCTTGGTATTTTATGCAGCATCTGAATTTTTTTTCTTTTTATGTTACAATGAATGCTACTTGCCTTTGAAATCTTTTTTTTTTTTTGTTAACACCAGTATAAAAAAATAGAAAAGCAATTAGCTGCCTCTGACGAACCTGAAATAGAAATCAATAGATATTCCTTCAAGGAGATCAGTTGATGAACAAGGGTTATCCGTATGCAAGCCTCACACAATCTTGTGAAGCCAGTAAGGCAAGCGGATTTGATTTTTAAAATCTCTCCTCTTTGTGAGCTGAAATTGTAGTAAGGCAGTTTTGTTCAGCTTAGATTCAAAGTGTCCCTCTTTTGGGGGAAGACAGGGGTGGCTACCAGAGACTGCCTGAACCAATCTCTGCAGTTTTCCTGCTTGGCTGATTCCTAGGGTTGAGAGAGAGGGAACAACCCCAGGTTACTCAGCTGGCCTTGTGTCTAAAGTAGGACTAGAACTCATCCCAGTTTCTAGCCTGATGCCTTAACCACTATGCCAAACTGGTTTTCTAGCCCTGTAAAATGTTTGCTCATTCTAACTTTCTGCCAGTTTTGGCTAAATGCACAGTCCTTACAATTTTGTTTAGAGCTGGAGTAAGCAGGATGGAACTGTAGGAGTGCTTTAGATCTCAGCTTCTATTAATTTTTAGCCAGTGGAGTCAATCACAGACAACTGTAGAAACTGTGGTCTAAAATATCTGAAAGTTTCTAAATTGTAGGGACACAAGTGTGGTCCTGACATAGTTTTGCTTTCTCTCTCTGCAGTCAGGAAGTAAATTTTGCAAGATCAGTCAAGTGCCAGGCAAGTACCACTCTGCCGTCCCAATAGGGACATTCACTTTTGCCTTTGTGCAAAGAATGGAGATGAATTATCCTATACAAGCAAATATATAAAATTCTGTCCCACCCTTCAGGAGAGGGCAGATTCCAGGGTTTATTCGCATGTAAAGCTAGCCAACTAACTCTTAGATATAAGCAATCAACACTCACTGCTTTGAGGAACAAAGGGGATTTTTTAAAAACTGAGCAGATGCAAGGGCATTGCTGGAACTCGTACTTTTAAAAAAGGGAAGCTTAAAGCTATCATATTTATCTTTAATTTCTTTTCCCCAAAATATAAATAGGGAAGTAACGCTATGCAATAAAGCGGAAAGGTCTTTTGGCCCCAGATGGCTATTGCATGACCTATAATGAAACACTGGCTTGAAATCATGGACTAAAAAAGTACTGTTAGGAATAAAACCTGCCGCTTTCAGCTTTCATTATCTTCTCTTCCTTATTTAACCGAGCAGGTTGCATTTCAAACAAGATTAACCTATACTGATAGGCAGCATAGTAGGCAATTGTGATCCCCCCTGCTTTTCTCTGGAAATAAATGCAGAAGTGATCACCAATCTTCCTCATTGTCTATTGAGTGCTGGTGGAAATAAATGAATAAATAATGAATAAGTATTTAAAAAAATTTAATAAAAAATTAATAAATGAAGTAATCTGTACCTTCTGTTCAAACAAAGGTAAAGATGAGTGTATCTTATTCCTCAAAGATGAACAAAACAAGTTTTTCACAGAAACCCTTTGCCTACGGCTTGGACTTAAGTCACACATCAAGTTCAATAACTGAAGCACTGAAGCAGTGTCACCATAAAAACAACCAAAAGTCCACAATCCTATATAGGAAATTTTCTCAATCTAACATTCTCTAGGTAATTTAGGATTGTAATTCTTAGAATAACCAATCATTTGGAGCCAATAGGATTCTGGGAATTTGAAGGGTACTCAGTTGGGAATGGCAGGCATGACAAGCTGGGATATTATACAAAAAAAATTTAGGGGCTAAAATCCATCAAATGTATACCGCGTGAAGTCGGGGAAGGAACTATTACATGATAAGAAAGACAAATCAGCATGGGACTGAGTAATGAACCTCTAAATGACTATTTAATGCTATCATTACATATGGAAATTCTTTCAAATGCTTTATATCTGCCTTTGGATCAATTTTTTTTCTTCCATTGAATGGTGTCTGATTCTTGGATATTTCCCTGTAGTTTTCTTAACAAACTCAAAAGTGGTTTGCCATTGCTTGCTTCCTAAGGTTACGACAGAGCAACCAGCCAAAGGCCACCCAGGTGGCTTTGCCTAAGGCAGGATTCATAAGCTCTCCAGTTTCCAACCAAAACTGTATCATGGTTACTCGGTTGGCATGATTTCTAATTAATGCCTCCAGTTTGCAAATAACATCATATTAGTGGTAAGCTTGGCAAAAGTATTTTGCTGGAAAACTGACAAGCATGGGTTGGATGTAGTACTCTTAAACATATAAAGCTGTTGTTTATGCATTTATGTTCTCCTTTCACTATTATTATTTATCCCAGATGTGCAAAAATTATTTCTGGTGTTTTGAAAATAAAGAGAGATGGGGGTGGGAAGCAAACAGTTGAGCATGCTTAGGCAGTTATCTCAAAATCCCACTCTGTCCTTTCCCCCCCATAAAACTCCCCAAAGCAAAGACATAAACAAAAAATAAAATTCTCAACTTACCAAAGGGAGTCTTATGGGTCATTGTCCACCCTTAAAGGACCAATCCAAAGTTCCCTCTTTCAAAAGGCATCCTATGGAGTAGCATTGATGGGTAGTCTTTTCTTCTAACATTCGGCTCTTTCTCTGCAAGCTGCTTGATGTCAGCGGTGGCTCATCATATGCGAGATTAAGGTTTTTGTTCTTTATGCCTCCCTGAACCAAATCTCTGGCAATGCAGAGATTTACGGCTAGGAAAAATACCTGCTTCATCTGAAGGGAATTGATGCCCTCCTCTCCATTTGGGGTAAACTTTATAAAACCGCTGCCGTAAGTTTGTTAAAACTTAGCAAAAAGATTGAATACATTTTGGAAAATAAGAGCTTGTTGCTTTTGACATCAATATAATCACGCTAAAGAAATTGATTACGACCGTAGATTTTACAACCTGAAATAATTTAGCATTCTGTATATTTCAGTAATGTTGTAATGCATGGTGCATTATTTACTTATATGCTATAACATTTGTATTCTGCCAATTCAATATAGGCTTTTAACAGTTCACATAAATTCACAGCAATAACAGCAAAACTTTTAAAAGTTTGACACGGATATATTAAAGCTGCAATAAAAATTACCCATCCTTCCTCCCCAGCCCCTAACTCAGCAATATTAAAAACTAAATGTTCTTCAAAACAATTCAGCCTTTGCTACCTTCCTAAAAAGCATCATAGAGGATGCCAGCCAAATAAAAAGTGGTATTTTCCACTGTGATAGAGCACATAGTGAAAGCATATTTTTCTGCTCCCCACCCCTCAATATTGTATAGGGGTGGAGGGAACCTTACAATTCCTCACTGGGAGGTGCACATGAGGTGTACTGGCATCACTCAAGGCAGAAAGTCCTATCAGTTTCTGATGCTGCTATATATTTACAGTGCATATACATTGGATTTTATAAGTGATTATATTGTATTTGAATAATACCTAGAATCCCATCAGCTATTGAGATAGTACCTGCAACATTAATGTTATGATTCAGCCAGAACGTGGGTTTTTGGAATCTGAGTCAACTGCAGCTTCTTAGTAGTCTCCAAAAGCAGACCTACATAAAATAGTAGGCTGGGATAATGAAAGTCTGAATGTTTCTTGTCACAGCCTCTTTCTCCAGATAGGATGGCAACTAGCACACTAACCAAAGCTGGACAACCTTTCCAATAGTGACTTCATTTGTCCATCTTGAGCAGATGGGAGCTCTAGAGTGACCCCTAAGATATGAAATTGCTCCTCCAGAGGGAATAATATCCCATCAAGAGTGATAACTGTAGCCAATCAAGAATCTGATGGCTTCCTGATAAACAATATCAGAATTTAAGTTCATCTTATTCCCTCTTCCTCAATCCCTTACTGCCTTCAGACCCTGAGTCAAGACATCAGCCGCCTCTCTGGCCCAGTTTCAGGTAATGACCATACTTGGCTATCAGATGTTGTCATCTCAAGCTCTCGCATATAGATATTAAACAATAGGGTTGGGAATATGACTGAGAAGGGTTCTTTTCACTCATATCACAGATTGAAACATCATGTCTATAAGAATGAAATTGCTGAAACAAATGTCCAACTCCTGACCAAGCATATTATCCAGGAGGATACTAGAAGGATAATTAAATAGTTACATTTGGGCTAGATGAAGCAGAACTAGGCTGATTATTCATATATTGAATAGAAATGAGAACCATTTTCCATGGTTGTGTTGAATTTTCTCTTCTTGTGTTCTTTTCCCAGTCTCCACAATTCATAGGTAGACGTCAGAGTCTTATTGAAGATGCCAGAAAGGAGAGAGAAGCTGCTGCAGCTGCTGCATCTGAAGCTGCTGAATTGACTGAGACCATTGTCTTTGATGAGAATGATGGGATAGCCATGTTGCATCTTCTGTTCACGCTTAAAGGAGGGAAGACTTCACTCCCATCTCGTGCACTCAAAATCTTTGAGGTGAGGAGGCAGAGTTGACTTTTTCAGATGGGGTAAGCAAATGTTTGCAATGAGTCAGGAGGCACAATGGTCTTACTTTGAAGATACATAAGTTGGCAGAGATAGGGCTATTACTCAATGGACATTTTGCTCACCAAGTGGTTGCAGTTAAAGCAGGTGTGTGTATGTGTGCGTATATGTGTGTGAAAGAGAAGGGGGAGAAGAGAGAAATGGAAAAGGGATACATTATTCCAGTTTAAGATTCTTAAGAGTAAATTTTAAGATAAGAATTGAAATGACAAAAAATTCATGGATTGCACATCTTATTTTAAATAGACACAACTCTGGTGGAATTTCTCAACGTTTCTTAGATTAAATGACTTCTGACTAGATGCATTCAGGGATATCAGTTCCTTAATAGTATTTTCAGATGCATTTTTCAATATTCACTTGCTTTCCTGTTCAGCCAGAATTGGGTTTGCAAACAGATTCTTTCTAATATTGATCAGGTCAAAAGCCAACATTATAATAACAAATAACAATGATGCCAGGAACCCAGAAATTATCATCATCTGTCTTTTTTTTAACAGGCTACTCCAAAAGCAAAAATAATTACAAAGCCCAGGATTAAATGGGAAAATGTTTAAACAAACTGAAAAGAAAATTGAAGTACTAAAATGTGAGCTCAGTATCTTTAAGGCAAACAAAGCTAATCCAGAGATGGAGAGAATTTAGTTATTGTTTCCATAATTCCTATGAAAGCTCAGAAATGTTGCAGAAAGTATATATGATAAGGCCCAAAGGTAATTTGTTATGTCTCTTAGTATCCATTATTTTTATAAATAAACTGTTTCTGTGCATATATATATACACAAATGTGCATGAAAATTATTTCACAGTCAGTTGAAAAGAGTGTAAAGATTTGTAGGACTAAAGGACATTTATCTGAAGAGCACTGAGACCTTCAAGAGAGATTTTCAGGACTGCAGAGCTCTTTTGGGCAATCATGAAGTGGTGTGTAAGGAAAGTAAACACCAATGCACATCAAGCTTCAACAGTTAAAGATTCATTATTCCGATCCCTCCGGCACTGCAGGTAGAAGATATGAAAACAGATGGATGTAATGACATTTGCCTGTTGATGAAAAAGGCAGTGGGCATCCTTGTTTCCCTCTGCTGTTTTACATTATATACAACTAAAGCAAGTGTAATGCAATCAGATCTGTCAGATTAATGCTGAGGTATTGATTGTTCCACAACCCACATTCAAACAATATATCTACAAAACATGGAGCTAAATTGAATTTATTCGTGACATTGCTTTCTCTTCCCTTGGTCTATCTCTGATTAAGTAAAAATGGCAGCCTTTCCCTTATTGTATCTCTGAGAAGGAGATAATTTAACTCTTGAAGAAGTAGAAACAAATGCCTCATTATTAGCATTAGATATGGAAGTATGAGCAGGAATTTTGCAAAGATGAGAACATTTGGCATCAATGAAATGTAATATCTATGTCAGAAGTAGGCAAACCTCAGATTTTGATACACCAGTTAGAGCTGAATTCATTATGGAGGCTCATGCAGGAAGACATATTCTAAAAAGTAAGGAATGTTGTGAGACATACTCAATCCAGGAATTTGCAATCAATAAACAGAAACAAGTTCATAATCTTTTCACACTTGGACTCCATCCTAAGTATCTTTTTTAACAACCTGGTGGTTATTTTGGAGGGTGTGGAAATTAGGTCAAGGGATGTTAGCAATCCTTGTCACTCTATCCCAATATCTACCAATACATCACACTCTGTCTGTAGATGTTTCAGGAGTGAAAATGTGGAAAGGAGAAAGCTTGCCTATTTCCTTATCCGTTTCTCCTGGAGATTAATGAAGGTTAATGAAGGTTTGTTTTTTAATGAGAAGATTGCAGAACTGGATGTGGGCCTGTTTAACCTTTTCCCCTCCATCCAGTGTGCTTCTTCTGGGATATGGCACTTACACGAGAATTGTGCCAATCAAGCGGTTCAGCCCAAAATTTCCAGAAGGAATTTGTCTTAGAAATCAAAACACTGCTCTTGATATTTTACATTCAGCACCTTGGCCAGAGCATAGTGCTGAGGCTATTCAAAAACTATATGGAAAATAAGACTTTCAGCTTTCTTAAAAATTCCCATGCTTCAAATTATCATCTTGACATGCTTGTAATGATGTGATATAATTGAATTAATAGTGTATTAATAAAAATAGTGTCATTACACTATATGATGCAACAGTTAAGTACAGTATCATTCATCATCCTACAATAACTTTAGGTATTAGGCTGTGTCATCAGTGTTACAAGAACCATTTCTCTAGCACATCTTTATTCTTATAGTGCAAGTAGGATAACGGTGGGCTAAAACTATTGTGTTCATAATGGTGCACTTTGAACTGGACCTTCCTAGCCTATAGTTTCTAGTTCTTATGAAATAATAGCTTCCACAAATGATGTATCTGTTGACTTGGAATGTTCTTCAGAAGTAATCTGACTGAGCGTAAGTACAATATTTCAGACAGTTGACTGGCCAGTATTTATTTATATGTGGATATAGGTAATCTTTGCTTACCAACTATTACTGACAATTCCATTGCCAAGTGATTTAATTGTAAAGTTAAATATGTGACTGTGCCCAACATATGACATTAGTTCCAGCTATGGTTGTTAGTGAATCCCATGTGGTATTCAGTGCAATGACACCTGACCTCAATTTGAAACTTCCTGCTGGCTTCCCCATTGACTTGGTTTGTTGGAAGTCAGCTGTGAATCTTGCAAATGGTGATCATATGATCTGCAATGCTGCAATTGTTGTAAATGTGTGCCAGCTGCCAAGAGCCCAAATTGTGATCATGTGACTGCAGAGAAGTTGCAGTGGCAACTTTGAGGATCAATTGTAAATCTCTTTTTTCAACGCTGTTGTAATTTTGAATGGTCACTGAATGATTGGTTGCAAGCAAGGACTACCTGTAATAAAGGAGCATCTTCCTACAATTGTCTGTTCAGGACAGGAGCTGTATCATTTTGAAATTTCTCTAAATATTTAGTCAAAATACACTTTTGTGATATTCCCACCCATTGGCTATAGCCCTGTTTTATAGATTAAGAAGTATATCTTCCTTATTTGTCCTAAATGGGACAAATTTAATAATAATAAATACTGAAGAAACAATGAACCATATAGTTAGCTGCTGCAAGATCACACAGATTGGCACAAAAAAAGCATGACAAAGTAGCAACAACGGTGCATTGATATATCTGCAAGAAATACCACTTGTCTGCAAGCTAAAATGGGGAAGACCTGAAATTAGATAAATACTAAAAAATGAAATAAAAATTTGATTACCATTTTCCCCTACTTCTTTCCTTTCTTAATATTCTTTTTTGTTCCCTTTTTCTTTTATTACATTGAAAAATTCTAATAAAAATAATTTTAGTTTTAAAAGATAAAAATAGCAGTTTACTTAAAGTTTTTTTGTTTTTGTTTTTGTTTTTAATGTAATGTTTATTCATTGTCTTATCTGGAAGGAACCTCCTTATTTTTTTCTCAGTTACTGTTTCCCTTCTCTCTGTCTCTAAAGACCTTTGAAGCCAAAATTCATCATTTGGAAACAAGGCCCTGTAAGAAAGCACAAGAAGGTTCTCCTGATCTGGAATACTTTGTGCGATGTGAACTCCACTGCTCTGCGCTGAGCACATTCATCAGTTCCCTTAAAAGGGTGTCAGAAGATGTAAGGAGCACAAAAGAAGACAAGTGTAAGAAGGACTTGGTAGCTTATATGATATATTAGGAGCAGGAGATATTGATGAAATGGAATCACTGATAAAGGAGTGGGGGGGCATTGGGGAAGTAAAAAGACATTCCAGTTTAGAGTTGCTTCGGAGGATGGAACATTTGAAATCAAACCTCTAGGCCTATATTTGCCATTTCCCAAGGGAAAGCAGATTGTCTGACAAGATTCTTGTAATATAGGTGATCAGCAATAAAGCTTTTACTAGGGCCTATTCATGAAGTGATTCTGGTTTGCTTATGCCTGACATTTTCATAAATCACTTTTCAGGTGCCTTGCATTGCAATCTTCTGATTATTCAGCAAAACTTGAAGAAATATATACATCTATTTTCTTCAAAGGGCTATCTAACTTTCCGCATATGTTTACTAGACATGTGGATCTAATTAGTAAATCTTGTTACTTTTACTGAGATTCAGAGGACTACATTTCTGATCTCACAGAACTTCCTGAATGAAGGCAACTTCATTAACTCCCCACTTCCCAGGTAAAAGGTTGGCCTCGTCACTCCTGAGCTCCTGAAGTCCCCTTAAAACTTGTTATGCCAGCAAGGGACAGGTGAACCTGTGTGCTGGCTGCCTTACTATTAATGTCACTGCTTCTCTTATTTTCTTCCCCAAATTTAGTTTGCATTTCTAATGTTTAATTCATTTTAATAATCATTATAGAATGGTTTTAGTGAGTGATTTATTTACTGCTTTTACTGGATTGTTGTACACCACCTAGAGTCACTTTCTGTGAAATAGGTCTCCATAGAAATCTAATAAATCAATAACTAGCCTCAAAAACTGCATGGCCACAGCTATGCTGGTTGAAAATATGCAATTTGAAGTCAAATGCATATGATAAGACAAAGTTGAGAAAGGCTATTTTAGATCATCCAGTAGTGGCCAATGCTGATTAATTGGAATGGTCAAAGCCCATCCATCCCCAGTTTGCTTTCTGGTGGGCTGAATACAAAAACTCAAATCAGAGCTTCTGTTTGATCAGTTTTCCCAGTTCTACTGTGTCTAAGAATGTCTATGATCATCTTAGACTTATTCTGTTGCAGTTTCTCCATATTATTCAATAAAAACTTTGATCCTTTCACCTAGGAATTTGCCTCTGATTTACATTCCAGTAAAAGAATGGTGGGAAAAAAATAGAATTACACGGTTATGACATTATGCTAAAGGAGATACTACCAGGTATTGGCAGATAAATCCAGTTCATGGATTACTGATATTAATAGGAACAACTATTTTATGTTTCTGCTTTTGATCTTCTTAGATAAAATTCAACATTCCCACCATTACCAATTCCATCATATCATTTTGTGGGCTTTCACCTAATTTCCTTTCTTATTTTGGATTTCAGTTCATTGGTTTCCAAGGAAAATTTCGGAGTTAGATCGATGTCACCATTTAGTTACCAAATTTGACCCTGATTTGGATCTGGATCACCCAGTAAGTAAACAATTTTTCATTATTTCTTCAGGAGGATAATCTAAACATTCCATTTTATGAGATAAGAAATTGTCATCCTTATTGATCTGAGCAATTCAAGTGCAAAGTGATTTAAATTGAGGAGGGAAATCCAAATTTCACATATGTACTGATGAAATCTGAACTGTTTGCTCTGAGGTCATAACATGCTTATGACAAATGTAAAAAGGCAAAATCTGTGCTGGGGAGCACTAGCAAAGAGATTTAAAATAAAACTGCCAGTGTTGTAATGTCTTTAGACAAGTGATTCCTTCGTATCAGCTCTTACTTCTTCTTGAACCTTTAATAATAATTTGGCATCTTCCTAAATAATACTGTTGAGTATTAAACTGAGATAGTCTTTTTTTTCTTCTTCAAGGGATTCTCTGACCAAGTATATCGTGAGCGAAGGAAAATGATTGCAGAAATTGCTTTTCACTATAAGCAGTAAGACTTGCCACCTTGCCTGCTCTTATCTATAGATTCCTCTAAACATGTTTTATTTGTCTCCCTTCCCTGCTTCATCGTTCTTCTCCTTCACACTCTTCCATCTTACTTCCAGTGTTCCATGTTTGCCAATTGTGTGTGATCCTATTTCCTTCAATCAATTCACACATTCAAACTTGAATCAAATTACTGCGATCTAATTCTAAATTAGAGTATTAGTTACTCTCTTCTTGAGAGCTGAAAGATATTCAAAGATTTGTGGCCACCTTTAATTAAAAAGAAGACGGGGTAGCTAACTGATTGTAAAATAAAGCATTGGCCTCAAGCAAACCTTGTGTTTTATCAGTGCCTCTGCGCCCCACTTAAAAAGGTGTGCAGCTTTCAGATCCCAAGTCTTCAAAGTCTGATGCTTTGAATCTGGTATGAGTGTACTCGCTATAGCAGTAGTGGGTGCTTTGGGAAAGCTGCATATTTGTGTAGCTGTGCAGTGCCAGGAAAACACAGGTTTGTGGAACTGTAATAGAGCTTTGGACAGGGGTGGGGG